>JAYKKT010000043.1:3690000-3780000 GCA_036023115.1 Brasenia schreberi
ATAGCCCAACCTCCTTAACCTAGAGGTACCTAGCTCCCTTTATGTAGTCCAAGAGACCAGTTACATGGATCCTAATGAGGGATGGGATATGGATCTTGGTCCCATGTTAGACTCATCCTATATTAGACCCAAAACACCTGAAAACCCTAACATGACTCAACCCATACATAAGCAAAAACACACATTTGGACTCAACACCCTCGTATGGACCCGATGCCCAACTGTCAGTACTGGGCCGAGTGCACACAAGATGGGAGGTGTATATATACATATGCATACATATATACAGACCATATATGGTCTGGCTTAAGGGGCTAGCCCGTAGCCCTTGAAAGGCAGGGCCTGGCCATCATTTTAGAGGCCCATATAAAACATGGGCCAACAGGGCCATCCCACATTTTCCCAGACCCACATTGCGGGCCCAGCCTGTATCGACATCAGGTAGCCTTTGTAACCATGTAATTACAATTTAATTGATCGAACAAGGCCAGAGGTATATATACATATGCACATATATATATATATATATATATATATATATATATATATATATATATATATATATATATATGGTCTGGCTTAAGGGGCTAGCCCGTGGTCTGGCCATCATTTTAGAGACCCATATAAAACATGGGCCAGCAGGGCCATCCCACATTTTCCCAGACCCACATTGCCGGCCCAGCCTGTGTTGACATCAGGTAGTCTTTGTAGCCATGTAATTACAATTAAATTGATCGAACAAGTACACAAGCATCCACTGTCCTTTCATCTCCTTTATTATTGAGCTTATATGTATAAGTACCTATGTACGTATGCATGTACGTATTTATACATATGTACGTAAAGGATTATTGATCAAGTTGTCTGTAACTTGAACCATTTGATGAGTTTTTGAATGAGGAGGGTCTTTGTAGCGTGCAAGGTATGATTCTTGCCTAAAGGCTGTTTGATAACATGTGCCTGTACTACTGGTACTGCAGTCCCAGTTCCACTGGCCCATCCCTGAGTGTGGACCATTTTTTGGAGCAAAATGAGGGTTGTGGACCCAAGTCCTACAGCTTCTTTTAGAGGTAGTGAAGGCCCACGTTTGAAATAGAAAGGGGACTGGACCTGCAGTAACAGCCCCTACTGGTGCCATAGCGACCTCAGGCCACAGATGATGGACCATGATGAGGCACCCTCATGCCGCTTTTTCTAGGGTTTGAACAAGCTCCAAGGGTGTGTTTGACTCGTGGCATAAAGTGCTTGGTATTAGAACTGTAGTATTGGACCCACATGAGCATGGTTATGGGGAATCATTGTGATGTGTTTGATTTGCGAGCGGAACTGATTGTTTGGGTTTTAATGCGAGGTAAGGTAGCGATATGGGAGAGAAGGCTCTTGGGTTTTTATGAGAAGCCCATGTGTCCAGTTCTTGTAGCTCACCTCCTTCCTGGTGCCAACCTTTTTTACTCAAATTGGGTCAGTGGAACCATAGTTTCACACTAATAAGAGGTTCCATCATATTTGATGCATAATGAAACTTTGAATTGCAAGCAACACAAATCAAGGTTCAGTTCCCTTGGAACCATGAACCAAACAAACCCTAGAGGACCACTGATTCAGGTTATGTTCACATGAATCAAGCATATGGATTGAAGCAGAAGCAAACTCTGTGGCTTGTGTGTAGGGCTACCAAACAGACTCAGGTCCTTGATGCATGCTCAGCCTCGTACTAAGCCTATTTTGGCTTCCATCAGGAACCTAGTGAGAATAGCAAAACGTGGGAAATGCAGGTTGGCCTCTTGTTTATGCTCACGTAGTTGAGTGCGTACATTACATGTATGCATATGTATGTATTCGCATTGTGATATATAATATAGTGCTAGACGTATAATATTCTTATATTCTTACGTGCATAGCCTTGCTTAAAAAATTTTACCATTCGATCATTGAGATGTATATTAAATGCAAAGTAATTCAAATCTCTAGTCTTGATCTCAAGGATCAACAGTAGAAACGTTTAAGCAAGATTATGCACTTAAAGATATACATTTAGCACTCTCTCTCTCTCTCTCTCTCTCTCTCTCTCTCTCTCTCTCTCTCTCTCTCTCTCTCTCTCTCTCTCTCTCTCTCTCTATATATATATATATATATATATATATATATATATATATATATATAGAGAGAGAGAGAGAGAGAGATGTGCTAGAAAACATTGAAATCCAGTTTGTTAACGGGATTTATATCTTCAATTTGTGAAGATCAAAGTCTATTTTTACAACAAAGATTACAATGAAAAGCTTGCCTTCAATTAAATGAACAAGAACCTTTTTAAGAATTTTTTTTAAGTTCTATAAGATCAACTAACCTATAATACACAGTTTACCTCGATGTGAGCATTCCTCATCTTAAAGGAAAAAATGAGACGAGCCTTGAACAAGCTCAGCTTTTCTCCAATGTGATCGGAGTCTCAGCAATAGATCCTTCATCAGATCGGCAAGGCGTGCTTAAATAGCTCATCCATGTTAGGTTCTTAATCAATTGTTATATCATACGTAGAGCTATGTCTCTCTGTCTATGATACAGCGAAAGATTTATTTCTAGCATTTGGAAAACTTTCAGTGTTACTATAGATAATCTTTGAATGTTTTTATTTTATTTTTATGTCCTACTTGAAGAGTTTGCACACTAACTACAGCAAAAATTCATTTATTTTAAGCTTCCAAATATGCATTAGTTGATTGATAAAGAATATTATTCATAAAACTAAAGCCAGGCAAAAAGCAGTGGAGTTCTCATTCTACAGAGAAAAGACATGCAGGGCTCCTGAATCATACAGCCACCAATTAGAAATCTCACGTAGCCCTCATTCTAACTTGATTCCTCATCTCCTTCTCTCCACTCTTTGCTTGTTCTCATGCCTTTTGCTTTGCATTCTCAAGTCGAGCACTAACAGCATCCCAAGAAACAAGCTTCTCCAGGAAGATTGAGACATAGTCAGGACGTCGGTTCTGCAGTCACATGCCAATTATATACTTAACATTATTGATTGTTCTTCAGACAGGAAACTCTAAGTTTGGGAAAAGGTTGATTAATCTAACCTGATAGTCAAGGTAGTAAGCATGCTGAGAAGAATCAAAACATATTAGTTCATGAAAATCTTCTCAGAATAAAAAAAAAAGTTTAGTATATAAGATTTAGTACTTACCTCCCACACATCAATAGTCAGAAGTGGCTGCAAAAAGTTTATATTTTCCATTAGAAGAGGAAATAACACTGCAATAATGAACTTTACTTTGAAGTCCTAAAGGAAGATGCACTGAAAAGAAGGATAAATGATAATGCAAGTATCACGTTTCTATCTTATGATCCATCTCCAGCCATCTCTTCATTGACAGACCATGGCCAACAGTTAAGCAATACTCTATGTGGATCAGTAACCTAAGTTTCATGATTTTCTCAGCATGAAGAAGCAGATCGAAGACAACCAAGAAAATGTCCACAGGAAGATGGAAAATAGACTATCACGGTACCGTGGAGTCCGAGACAAGGGGGTTCACGGCATTAGGAGTCTTTGAGACCGTCAGTGTACTCTCCACTTCAAGCTTCTTTGCTTTGTCTGAAACAAGATCAAACAAACTTTAGCTATCTAACAATACCCAATCTGGAACTTTTCTGCAACCGAAAACAAGATGGCTAACATAGGTGGTGCTTACAAGTTAGCCAAGCCCAACCAGAGCCAAATTGTGTGGCTGCAGCTGCCTTAATTTCTTTCACGAATGCATTAAACGAGCCAAAATCTCTTTCGATCAATTCCAGAAGGCTGCCAGATGGTAGTCCACCTCCTCCTGGCTTCATGGATTCCCAGAAAAACTCATGGTTCCACGCCTGTAAAGAACATAATTAGACTACATGCTTTGAGTACCTAATGACCTATGACGCTAAAATTTGCAGATAATGGATGCAAAATAGGAATGCAGGAGTTGGAGTGTTATATGATGTCCATGAAAGATATATTATTAAGGAAGCACTGCTAACACTCGATGCAAACATTCTCCAAGAATTAGGACAGTTGTTTGTGATAACTGTTAAAAGACCTACATAATTAATATATATATGTGTGGAGAGAGATGTATGTATGTATTGTGTGTCTGTTATTCTATAAAACCACCTTCAAGAGGTGCAAATTTGCTGTGTTCATGTACTAACATGAAGATAACCATGCATAGGGAAGTTCTAATTCATTGATCAATTTTGGTGTTTATTCATTCGTTCATTTTAGTACAAGCTGAATCGCAATTCATATTAGTGACAACCTGAAATTAGCTAGACCTTACCAGATGCAAATGGGGTATTAAACTTGTGCCTTACCAGCTTTAAGCTGATTCCCTGGCCACATGAGACATTCCTTTGGGCAAAGCAGCCTCGAAGTTATCATGATTTTCCTATACCCCGAGCTAATAAACGAAATGAAGTGGCCTTCCCCCTTGAGGAGAATTGTGGGCGAACAGGAAATCAAACCACCAAAACCATTGTTCACAGCTACTTGCTCTAACCCTCTGGGCTACTGGTTCCACCCTGTCTACACTGGCTTAGTTCCTGGGGGCGTTAGAGATATAAGTACTTAAGGGGAAATAGCAAGTGCCAGTTATGTGGCTTGGCTTACATACTATGCTGAGCCATCATGACTTGGTGTTGCTATTGCAAGTTGCAAAAAAAATCTACTTGAAATCTGCATTTTTCAGTTGGATCGGCCCACCTTTCTGAAGCCCGCCAGGGTGCACAAGAGCATGTCTCGTGCAAGCCTAAGCCCAAAGAACTTCTCATGGATCCACACAAGGTAGCCTGATGAAGAGTTATCATATGAACCACAAGTGAACTACATCCTGCATCCTAGGTTATGCCTCCATTGCCACAAGGCTGAAGTCCATCTCAAAATGATATACATCACTAGGATCTTTATGCAGACAACAACCGAAACCTGGTTGTGGTTAGCCCATGTAATATACCAAAAAAAAAAGACAACACGAAATACACAACTAGACTGATCTCAAATAAAGAGAGCTTTAAGAAAAAGGCCACCATAGAGCTAAGTCACACAAACACTTCTAAGGGATGGAATGTCGACCTCGACACTAGTGCAACACCGATACCGTGTCGGTGCGGCATGGCCCAAAAAAAAATTTGTAACTCACGGATAAATGGGTCCAGATAATGAAGATTGATTTGTGTATTATGATGAAATTAGTAGTTGTTTACCATTTATATGTTTTGCTTTAATATAAAGTTGTGTACTTACTATTGTAGCTGTATACAATATTGAATGATTTTGGGTGCGAATAATTGGTTTCTTATTACTCAATCTTATTGGATTCTTGACTCCATACTTTATGCCTTTGCACAGAATAATCTCTGTCACCAAACACATTTAAAGACCAGGAACATTGCCAAATCAATAGAACGGAAGAGTATGACATCACTAGTGGATCCTAGCACAAATATTAGTATATGTTATATCCTATAAAAGATCTCGAAACTCTTTGAATCCATAACTTAGATATTTTGCAGCTCGTAAAATCATTGTAAGTTTCAGATCATTATGAGGGTGTTGAAATTCAGAGTAGCATCGTAAAAGATTAAAACAAGAAATATGATTAATATTAAGGAGGAAACACGAGAGCTTGAAGGAAAGGGGCAGACCTCTAATGGAGATTGCCCCCCCTCTTTCCCTCTCTTTCTTACACACTCCCTCAACTTCCTAATACAACCTACCAGACCTTATATAAGGAGCTGTAAAACAAAAATTGACCAAAATACCCTTAGTACAGAAAATTACCAAAATGCCCCTAGTATTTCGGGCAAGTACAATAATACCTAAAAACATCATAAATTATAAAACTAACACAAAGAACACTATCTTCAACACCCCCCTCAAGTTGGGAGTGAGATACTTCAAACTCCAAACTTGCCAAAAAACTTTATATCTGTTTGTAACATTCTTCATCTGTTTTCATCACTGATCTGATCTTCACCAGCTTCTTCGGTTGAAATATATTCAACTTAGCCTTCCTAACTTATCATCACAAGCAACATCTCTAGCTACAACATCAACTCAGCCTTCATGACTGATCATCTCAAGCAGCATCTCAAGCTACAACATCAACTCAGCCTTCCTAGTCGTAACAACATCAAATCAGCCATCAGTCATCCTAGCTGTAACAACATCAAATCAGCCATCCTGGCTATAGCAACATCAAATCAATCATCCTAATTGTAACAACAACTCAAGCCATCCTGACTGTAACAACAACTAAGTCATCCTGGCTGTAATAACTCAGTCATCTTGGTTGTAACAACAACTCAGCCATCCTGGCTATAACAACATCAACTCAGCCATCCTGCTATAACAATCATCATCTCAGTCATCCTGGTTGTAACACAACAACTCAGCCATCCTGGCTATAACATCATAAGCAGCTACTTTGGCTGCAACACACATTTTAGCATTCCTCGTGACTGCAAATTTCACAAGAATCGACAGATTGGAGACATTCCATCCAATCTACCCACAACTCTAATTTGGTGCCCACACATTACTACCTTTCTTCCTTAACTCATTAGTATGACAATCCATCAAATCTTCCTCTTTAACACATACAATCTTCTATACTTTGTTCTTGAATTTTTTAGCACAATTAAACCTTTTCCTCAAACACTTGATGCACAAATAAATATCTTTCTTGGACATTTCATCGAACAGTTAACATGATCTTCTAGATCTATGAGCATTTCATCGCAGTACTCATGAAAACTTTTGAAATAGGCCTGTTTATATTTCCCTGTGAAACTCCTTATATCCAAACCTAAAACAATAGACACCAGAATTGTCACCTGCTTTACTAGGAAGTCGCTCCAAAACTTCAAGGTGATGACCAACTGAAAGCTTATCCAGCAGCATGTAATTACTATAACAGCCAGAATTGTCCATATTAAGTGGCTTCTGTCTGTCAATTTTTAGTTGATATTGGATAGAGGCTTTTCTTCTGTTTTTGAGTTCATAGAGATCTCACCACAACAACAACAACAACAACAACTAAGCCTTTTCCCATACTAGACAGGGTCGGCTACAATTCTTTGTTTCCACAGATCCCTATCGTGTGCCATGTTAGCAGTTAACTCCCAATAAGCTAGATCATTCTTTATTGTTTCTTTCCAACACTTTTGTGGTCGTCCTCTACCTCTTTTAATACTTTCTAAATTTAGTTTTTCTAACCTTCTTACAGGTTCTTCTTTTGATCTTCTTTCTATATGTCCAAACCATCTTAAACGATGCTCTCTCATTTTATCCTCTATTGGTGTCACTCCTAATTTGTTTCTAATAACCTCATTATGTATTCGGTCTTCTCTTGTATGACCACTCATCCATCTCAACATCTTCATTTCTGTCACAGACATCTTTTATACATGTTGATGATTAACTACCCAACACTCAGAACCATAAAACATGCCAAACCTAATTGCTGCTCTATAATATTTACCTTTTAACTTTAATGGTATCTTCTTATTATAAAGAATACCTGATGCTCCTCTCCATTTTAACCAACTAGCATTAATTCTATGTGTAACATCTCCATCAATTCTTCCATCACTCTCAAAAATTGACCCTAGGTATTTAAAACTTTCCTTTTGAGGAATGCAATGTGTGTCAATTTTAATTTCCATGTACTCTAAAGTAACCAAATGATCAAACTTACATTCCATGTATTTTGTCTTTGTTCTACTAAGTCGGAGGCCTTTGCTTTCTAATGTTTCTCTCCATAGTTCCAATTTTCTATTAACTTTTTCCTTAGACTCCTCCACTAATACAATGTCATCTACAAATAATATACACCAAGGTACTTCATCTTAAATATGTTTTGTTAACTCATCCATCACCATTATAAATAAGTATGGACTTAAAGTTTATCCTTGATGTAACCCAATATTAACTTCAAAGAAGTCTGTCGTTCCTTCATGAGTCCTCACACATGTTTTTGCACCATCATACATGTCTCTTATAAGGTTAATATATGTCAATGGGATACCTCTTTTTTCCAAAGTTCTCCAAAGAACCTCCCTCGGTACCCTATCATAAGCTTTTTCTAGATCAATAAATATCATGTGAAGGTCTTTCTTTTTTGCTCTAAAATGTTCTATAAGACGTCTCAAAAGGTGAATCGTTTCAATAGTAGATCTACCTGGCATGAATCCAATTCTCTGTTGTACTTGATACTTGTCTTAACCTACATTCGATAATTCTTTCTCGTAATTTCATAGTATGACTCATAGTATACCTCGATAATTCGCACAATTTTGAATGTCTCCCTTGTTCTTATATATGGGTATAAGTGTATTTGCTCTCCCTTCCTCGGGCATCTTTTGGTTTTTCCATATTTCATTAAATAGTCTTGTGAGCCAAGTGATTCCTATTTCTCCTAGTATTTTCCAAACTTCTATAAGAATATTATCTGGTCCTACCGATTTACCACTCTTCATATGTTTAAGAGCCTCTTTGACTTCATTCTTTTGAATACGTCGGTAGAATTTGTGGTTTATATACTTTTCTGACTTGGCTAAATCTCCTAAACTAATACTAACATCTTTATTTTCATTAAAAAGATTATAAAAATAGTTTTTCAATCTATTTCTTATATCATCATTTGCCACTAGAATTTTTTCATCCTCGTCTTTTATGCATCTAACATAATTAAGATCTTTAGTTTTCTTATCTCTAGCCCTAGCTATCCTAAAAATATCTCTTTCACCCTCTTTTGAGTTGAGTTTTTTATATAAGTCCTCCCAAATCTTAGCTTTTGCTTCACTAACGGCCTTTTTTGCTTCCTTCTTTGCTTTCTTATAAGCTTCTAAAGTTTCACTAGTTTTCTTAGCATAATGTAATTTGTAACATGCCCTCTTTGCCTTGATTTTATTTTGTACTACTTCACTCCACCACCAAGCTTCTTTTTGTGCCGGTACACCTCCCTTAGATACACCTAACACATCTTTCGCAACTTTCCTAATATGTATAGCCATATTGTTCCACATATCAGAGGGTGTGCCAACATAATTCCAAACATCTCCTTGAAGGACTTTCTGTTTAAATATATCTTCTTTCTCGCTTTTGAGGTTCCACCATTTAGTTCGAATAGCTCGATGCACTCTTTTCTTCTTTGTCCATTTTTTTATTTGTAAATCCATAACTAAAAGTCGATGTTGGGTGGTTAAGCTTTCTCCTGGAATTACCTTACAATCTTTACAACACGCTCTATCTTTTTTTCTACAAATAAAGTAATCAATTTGTGTTTGTGATAAGCCACTCTTATAAGTAATTAAATGTTCATCTCGTTTTTTGAAGATTGTATTGACTATAAAGAGATCAAATGACATAGCAAAATTTAAAATCTCCCTACCTTCCTCGTTTATATCCCCATAACCAAAGTTTCCATGAATCCCTTGATATCCTAATGCCTCTTTACCGACATGTCCATTTAAATCTCCTCCTAAACAAATCATCTCCCTTTGTGGAATCTTTTGAAACACCTTATCTAACTCTTCCCAAAAAACTGTCTTTATACTATCTTCTAGTCCTACTTGGGGTGTGTAAGCATAAACTATATTCAAAACCTCTGCTCCTAACACTAATTTCAATGTCATGATTCGGTCACCATATCGTTGTATGTCTACTACACTCTCCTTTAAATCTTTATTTATGATAATACCAACTCCATTTCGGGCCTTTTCTTTACCTGAGTACCATAATTTAAAACATGTATCATCTATCTCCTTTGCTTTTTCTCCAACCCATTTTGTCTCTTGTAAACATAGAATATGAATCTTTCTCCGAATCATAGTATCTACCACCTCCATTAGCTTACCCGATAATGTTCCGATATTCCAAGAACCAATACGAATCTTATTATCTAGGACCAGCTTCCTTACCCCCCGCATCCGTCCATAATCAAAATGCGGAGACCCTCTCTGAAAATTTTTCACTACATTCGGGCGGCAATGTAGCGGGACTAACATCTTTACCCACACCCGTCCATGATGTGGGAACCCTCTCTGCAATTGATTCACTACATTCGGGCGAAAATGTAGTGGCCCTTGCTTACTTCTTACTGCATTCGGGCTCTGCAGCACGTCGCTAGGCGGGGACGCCTCAAAGCAATGCTCATAATTTTTGTAATCCATGTTGTAGAAATCCGACGAAGTTTTACGCTGGCTGTCGGAAGCCTAACACAACCCTCCTCCTTTATCCGGGCTTGGGACCGGCAATGCAAGGGTGATCCCTTACATGGGCGGAGTTCATAGAGATCTCACCACCAGTATACAAATCATTATATTTCCTAAGTAACCCTTTGCTCTTTTATTGATGTAATATGTATTAGATCTTGAGACTTGAGGCATCTCCTAGTAGACTTTTCTTCCCAATCTTCTTTTGTAAGTTCACTCCTTCCCTGCCACTTGTTGGAGCATTTTCATAATCTTCGTTCCAATCAACCATATCAGAGAAAGAATGGACTTCCAGATCAAGTTCAGTTTCTCTGCCACAACACAGCCTGTCATTATAATTCTGCAACCGACTATTCCTTGTATTCTCACTAGAAACTGAACCATGGCAAAAACCATGATCTCTAGTATCAAGATGATCATTAACAGCATTCCTGGACCTCAACTTGTGCAACTTCCAAGGTCTGCTTGCACGAAAGTGAGATAATAACACTAAAAGATGCTTGCAGCTGATCTCAACTGCATCATTTAATTCCTTAAATAACCTTTTAAGATCTCAATTTCCGAGACTGGCACCTTATAATTGCATCTGCACACTCAAGCATTTGTACCAGTCCCAATAATAACTGCCGCAATAGTAGTTGGCATGACTAACTTTCCAGGTGGCATAATTTAATGATCACTTGCTGTAACATGCAGCTTTAATGGTCCCCCTCATTGAATTCTCTGTCCAACGTATTGTTGCAGCCACCATATGCACTAAATTCAGTCACCATATCCAATAAATACAGCCACCAGAGCCTGTTCACAGCATTGAATTATCTACCCCATCTTAAAATTGCCGCCCCTATATGCAATAAATGCAGCCTTGTGCATGAGACTTCACTAGTACCTCCCAAAGTTTTTTTTTCTTTTTTTTCTTTTCTGGACGGAAGAGTTCATCTTCTCCACTTCTGCACTATCAAAAAAAAACTTCAGCGTTTCACTGGAATGTCTCCAACTACATCAAGATTCTCCATTGTCTTCAGAGAACAACCATTTATACTGTAGGTGTGTTGCCTAATACCAGCATCAGCACTTCATCCTGCAAATAACTTTTATGCAGATCAGCAATCTCAGGTTTCACAATATGAATCTTGGAGATGCAACTCGCAGGGCTGTAGCAGCCCATATCGGCTTCACAGCATGTTTCTATCTCCTTCTCATTTGTCTCACCAGAATGGAGATCACCATAGGCTGAAAAACCATCCTCTGATGCAGGAGGAGGATACAACAACAACTAAGCCTTTTCCCATACTAGATGGGGTTGGCTACATGGATTCCTTGTTTCCAGAGTCCTATCATAATTTGTAGATTCCACAATAAATAAGTACGACAAAGTTTTATGCTAGCTGTCGTAAGCCTAACGCAACCCTTCTCCTCTATCCGGGCTTGGGACCGGCCATGCAAGGGTAAGCCAAAAGACGATACAAAACCAAAAAATATGAGCGCCCATAAACAGTTCTGAAATCACCAATAGACACCCTAAAACTCACCCCTGAAACAAGCAATGCCCTAGAACTAACAATCTCTCAACGACGCAAAGGAAAGAAACGAGAACCCGAAAAGCCACAAAGTCGAGCTTTGCCTCACGCAGACCTTGGAAAACAATTCCACAAATCAAAAAGAATAAAAGGCACAAAGTATCCCAGAAACCCCAAGAAATCAAGACAACCACCCAGCCACCCATGCACGCAAGCACACACACAAAGAGAGGGAGAGAGGGAGAGAAGGACCTTGAATGAGGAGCTTCCGAGCAATCTCGTTTGGGTCCATGTTGGACTCTTTGAGAGCCACATAGATGTCGTGCTCAGAGTGACTGCCAACAATCTCCTTAATCGATTGGATGGTTCTGCGGACACGAGAGGGAAGACCTTGTGTGGCGGCGGCGGCCGTCTTCGTGCCGGCCGGAACGTACATCGCCAACAAATGGGTCACTAGAAAACCAAAGAAAACACAAGAAAAAGAAAAAAGAGAGAGGAAGAAGGAGGAGAAAGAAAAGGAAAAGGGGAAGGATTTCGGTCGGATCGTCGCCGCAGGGAGAGACACAAAACCTTAGTGGCGTTTCTAAACACGGCGAAGGAAGAACGATCACAACACCCGCGAAGTCACGGCTTTGAAATCAGAACCATCGATCACTCTGATGCAGGAGGAGGATACGAAGAAAAAAAATTCCTTGATTTCTTGAATATTCATTGAGCTTATTGCTTCATTGAGAAGCCCTGCCTCTTTCAATTGTCTAGGACTCACGGTGGTTTTTGGATCTCAAAAATGCCTCTAACTCCTGAAATTTGTTTAACTGGGAATACTTCTCTTCCAACGCAAGTTTCGCATCCACTTATTTCATTTGCAGTCTCTCCTCCCGCCATACCTCAGCCATATGCAACATCTTTCTCTCTTCAAGTGAACTAAATTGATAATCAATTTGTTGTTTCTTTGTGACTACTTTTACATGTGGATCAACTGATTCTAAAAGCTAAAAACCCTTTTTTGAAAAATTTCATCTGTGAAGCATGATGTCGAACCGACTGTGTGAGTAGACTCCTAGATTGGCCTTGCTTCAAAGATTTCAAACGAAAAATAAACAAAGTTGCCTCATCTTCATATTCTTCAAGAGCAGCTTGCAACTTTTCGGGTGAAATATTCTCCCTAGAATGTCTTGATCTCGCTCTTTCCCTCTGAGAAGCCAACAGATATTCATATTCGGTTCTCTTGTGATCACATTGGCGTTTCATTTCCTCCATGGACCGCCTTGTAGACATTACCGTGACAGTTGCATGTAGTGGTTGCTCAGAACCAGAACTCATTTCCCCATCATCATTGACATCATAGCTATCATCATCATATTGCTCAGCATCCTCCTCCTTCGATTCTGATTTTTTTTCTTCTCTACTCCGAACCGTATTTCAACGACAATGCTCTGATACCATGTTGAAATTCATAGTAGCATTGCAGATGATTAAAACAAGATATATGATTAATATTACGGAGGAAACACGAGAGATTCAAGGAAAAAGGCGGACCTCCAATGGAGGCCGTCTCCCCCTCTTTCTCTCTCTTTCTTACACACTCCATCAACTTCCTAATACAACCTACCAACCCTTATATAAGGAGCTGTAAAACGAAAATTGACCAAAATACCCTTAATACAGAAAATTACCAAAATACCCTTAATATTTCGGGCAAGTACAATAATACCTAAAAACATCAAAAATTATAAAATTAACACAAAGAACACTATCTTCAACAGAGGAAACTTGCTAATTGATACCTACGTACACCCAAAATTAGCAAATACTAGTTGTATTATGATTGATTTATGTAGCTTGAATATAATATATAATATTATATATTATATAATATTATATATTATATATTATATACCCTAGCCGTGTCACCCCACCCAAAATTTTTGAAATTTGCCGTATTCCGCACCCGCACCCATGTGACATAGCCATAGAGATTGCTCAAGGAACATACCACATATTTGTTTGGGAACACTGAAACAAGAAAATAACATTTTAGCAGCTTTCTTTACGATGAACTTTTTTTGTCACAATAGTGGACCAAGATGGTTTTCTGAAAACCATCAGAGACGTAGTCTTTTCCAAACCAAGGATTTGGGTGCAAAGGTGACATGCTGAGACTGGCACCTTCCTCCACCACCTCTCAAATAAAAAATGTTTCTGTTAAGTACACGCTGTTCTGCTTTTATTATTACCAAACTGGGTAATTCAGTGAACATTATCAACACAACTTACTGGCATACAAAATGTTGGGGATATGACCGCACATGCAAACTATCAATGAACTTCAAGAAGAGCTGTCATATTTCAGACATGGGTAGTAACCATTGCATTTTCCATCCTGGTTAATTCATCCATCACCAGAAAAGATATCTGGTTCAATAATTCAAGTATGATTAGTGCTACTTTTAATCTATTGGACAATTTCCTAGCCGAACAGCATTCAGGTTACAAACATACCCAAACTTGTAAGTGCCTTTCCATCTTGATTTCCTCTACTACTACATTTTGATAGAATGAGTACAAGAAAGGATTGTTAATCTGCAGGTTTTACCCTTTCATGTTTCCTATGTGGAATCTTAGTTGTTCATCAAGGGAGAACAACAAAAATAGAATAGCCAAGATCCATGGTGAAGCACTTAATTGCATGTTTTTAATAAATATCAAGAACGAGAGGAGACAACTGCACCTCTATGTGCCACATTACAGCTCTCATGTATTATGCTTGCCACAAACTTACATATTATAAGGTAATGAGTTCCTGGTGACTGAATAAACCAAGAACTCATCTGAGTCTTATGTTCACTTATTATATTTATCTAGAGGTGGAAGGCAGAATGGCTGTTTCTTTCTTCACGTTGAAGAATCATAGGAACCATTAAAGGAATTTCCCGTTGGTAGATTTCTTTACCATCAAAATAGCAATAGTTTTGCCCATTACAACCAACTTTTTCAGTGAAAATTGGTAACAATCTGACATATCCATATTGAATATATACTGTTCCAAATTATTGAACAACAGATTCAACACTACCTTTTGATTGGACAAGGGGAAGAAAGCATCCAAATTAAGTGGATTTATTTAACCTGCCTCTTCGTAGTCATCCCTCAAAATGGCACAAATGGCTTGATGGATCTTTATATGATAGACTAGAACAATGTCATATATATGATACAGGTATCATGTGTACCGGTACCTGCATTGGTATGGTTAAGTTTGGTATGATTTATTGCACTGTTTCAAAGTCTATCCCAGTGTTATGCGATATGGGGTGTATCATATCGTATCATATCTTACACTTTATCATATGATACAGTGTCGGCTCGTATCGTGCGATACAATACAGGTGATACACCCCTGACTTATAAAAATGTTCACGTTTGTAATGTGATCTTTTTATACTTTTTGCTTGAGTGTTGTTATTAGCAGTGTTGTTCAATGAGTATCGTATCGTATATTGTTTTGGTCCATGATACGATATGTATCGTATCACCCCATATCATAATTTAATCCTAAAAAATTGGTAAAAATTTAAAAAAAAAAGGAAAAAATATGATAATTGCAAAGAATTCATATAATGCAAAAATTTAGTACATATTCATTATTCACCATTATATAATTGAAAAAAGAATTAAATATTTTGAGGCATTACATGACATCCTTAGAAAAAATACAACTTTTATAATTGAAAAAATACATATTTACACATTGTAATCACGATCATCAAGTAAATAATCTCCATCCTCTCCTTGCAGAAGATCCTCACCACCTTCTACTTCAAAATCAAAATCTTTGATGATATTGTTGCTACGCTCCTTCCAAATTAACCTATGCAATCTCTTCTTCGGTTATGAGTGAATTTGCTTTATCTTCCATAATACACTCCTCTAATATATCAAAATTATCCAAACTTATTGGATCAAATTGGTTGTCTTCCCTATTTATCTTTTTTAATTGCCTATAAGAAAGAAAGATAAGTAATTAGTAAATAATATTAACAATTTAATCCATAAAATAAAATATTAAATTGAATATTTAAGTAATAACTAATATAAGATTACCTATGTCGGAGTCATATGTTACAACGGATGAAAACTAAGTCATTAAGTCGCTTATGTTTCAACCTGTTGCGCTTTTTTGTGTGGATGTGTTCAAAAACACTCCAATTCCTTTCACAATCCGTTGTACTACAGGTTTGGCTCAGAACTCTTAATGCAAAATCTTTAAGGTTTGGGCAATCACTTCCAAACCTATTACACCAAACATATGATAGAAAAAGACAAACATCAGATAATTAATCTATAATAAATATAAGATTTTAAAAATTTTAAATATTAAGATAAACAATTTACCTTAGCGCATATTAGTGTGGTTGGGAATTATTAAGCACCATAAACACCAAAGATTGCCTTTGAATCTTATATTTATTTGTTGGAAACAGGTTATAGATTACTAACATCGTAAGATTGCCTTTGAATCAACAAACATCAGATAATTAATCTACATCAGACCACCTTGGAAGCTTTTAACGGACTCCAACAAACACCATAAATCCATAGAAATTAAGGGTTTGCAATAAAGATAACAATGCTTCGTGGGAAAGGATTAATCTTATCTTGTCCCCTTTAGCAAGAGAAACTCCTTGACTAAGAATAGCTACAAAACTCATGAGAATAAAAAGTTTCCAAAATTTTCACCAACGAGAAAGACAATTAACTTAAGCAATTTACTAATTATGATCGCGTTCGTTTTTTATAGGTTACCCAAAAAATAAGCAATTTCTAAAGTTTTCAAGGATGAAACAGGCAATTTCTTTCAATAACTTACCAATAACGACCACATCCAGCATTGGTACCACGAATTAAGAAACTAGTCTAACTTAGAATAGTTCTTGATTTTTATTGATCTTTATTTTTATTTTTATTTTAAAACTTTACCGTATGATACATGATATGATATGGTACAAACAACACTAGTCTATCCAATGATAGAATGCGATACAAGCACTATAGCATAAGATACACCCCTATACCATACGATGGAGTATCAATTTTTGAAAATTATGCTTTTAAAAATTGAGGTATTGGGTGGGTTTAAATGCCCTCCAAGCCAACTTCTTTGGCTTCTTCTTACATATTTATTCCTTTCTATCCCAACATCCCATATCTCTTTCACATCCGGCAATTGTGTCCTAGAGACCCAAAATGAGGCCCAAGGGTGATGCATGAATGTGATTCGATTTGTTTTGATATTGGTTCATTGTCTTGGTACAGTTTTTTCATGATTTGTCTAGAAGTTTTTACATTTATTATAGAACAACAAAGCCTTTTCCCATATGGATGGGGTTGGCTACATAGATTTTTTTTGTTTTCATAAGGTTCGATCTTGTGTCATGCTAACAATTAACCCACCAAAGCTAGATCATTCTTATTGTTTCCTTCCAGCACTTTGTGGTCTTTTTCTTCTTCTTTTAACATTTTTACCACCTATTTCCTTAGGTATTCTTACCGGAGCTTCCTTTGCTCACCTTATCATGTCTAGACCATCTTAAACATCGCCCAAATGCAAAAACAGGAGGTTTGCGTTAGGCATTTGATAGTCAGCGAGAAAAATTATCCGATTTACTACAAATTATATTATGCTAAGAAAACTAGTGAAACTTTAGAAGCTTATAAGAAAGCAAAGAAGGAAGCGAAAAAGGCCGTTAGTGAAGCAAAAGCTAAGATGTGGGAGGACTTATATAAAAAACTCAACTCAAAAGAGGTTGAAAGAGATATTTTTAGGATAGCTAGGGCTAGAGATAAGAAAACTAAAGATCTTAATTATGTTAGATGCATAAAAGACGAGGATGAAAAAATTCTAGTGGCAAATGATGATATAAGAAATAGATGGAAAAACTATTTTAATAATCTTTTTAATGAAAATAAAGATGTTAGTATTAGTTTAGGAGATTTAGCAAGTCAGAAAAGTATATAAACCACAATTTCTACTGACGTATTCAAAAGAATGAAGTCAAAGAGGCTCTTAAACATATGAAGGGTGGTAAATCAGTAGGACCAGATAATATTCCTATAGAAGTTTGGAAAATACTAGGAGAAATAGGAATCACTTGGCTCACTAGACTATTTAATGAAATATGGAAGAACCAAAAGATGCCCAAGGAATGGAGAGCAAGTACACTTATACCCATATATAAGAACAAGGGAGACATTCAAAATTGTGTGAATTATCGAGGTATCAAGTTAATGAGTCATACTATGAAATTATGGGAAATAATTATCGAACGTAGGTTAAGACAAGTATCAAGTACAACATAGAACCAATTTAGATTCATGCTAGGCATATCTACTATTAAAGAGATTCACCTTTTGAGACGTCTTATGGAACATTTTAGAGCAAAAAAGAAAGACCTTCACATGATATTTATTGATCTAGAAAAAGCTTACGATAGGGTACCGAGGGAGGTTATTTGGAGAACCTTGAAAAAAAGAGGTATCCCATTGACATACATAAACCTTATAAGAGACATGTACGATGGTACAAAAACATGTGTGAGGACTCATGAAGGAATGACAAACATCTTTGAAGTTAATATTGGGTTACATCAAGGATCAACTTTAAGTCCATACTTATTTATAATGGTGATGGATGAGTTAACAAAACATATTCAAGATGAAGTACCTTGGTGTATGTTATTTGCAGATGGCATTGTATTAGTGGAGGAGTTTAAGGAAAAAGTTAATAGAAAATTGGAACTATGGAGAGAAACATTAGAAAGCAAAGGCTTTCGACTTAGTAGAACAAAGACAGAATATATGGAATGTAAGTTTGATCATTTGGTTACTAAGGACGTAGAAATTAAAATTGGCACACATTGCATTCCCCAAAAGGAAAGTTTTAAATGCCTAGGGTCAATTTTTCAAAGTGATGGAAGAATTGATGGAGATGTTATACATAGAATTAATGCTGGTTGGTTAAAATGGAGAGGAGCATCAGGTATTCTTTGTGATAAGAAGATACCATTAAAATTAAAAGGTAAATATTATAGAGCAGCAATTAGGCCTGCCATGTTTTATGGTTCTGAATGTTGGGTAGTTAATCATCAACATGTACAAAAGATGTATGTGACAGAAATGAAGATGTTGAGATGGATGAGTGGTCATACAAGAAAAGACCGTATACATAATGAGGTTATTAGAAACAAATTAGGAGTGGCACCAACAGAGGATAAAATGAGAGAACATCGTTTAAGATGGTTTGGACATATAGAAAGAAGATCAAAAGAAGAACCTGTAAGAAGGTTAGAAAAACTAAATTTGGAAAGTATTAAAAGAGGTAGAGGACGACCACAAAAGTGTTGGAAAGAAACAATAAAGAATGATCTAGCTTATTGTGAGTTAACTGCTAACATGGCACACGATAGGGATCTGTTGAAACAAAGAATCCATGTAGCCGACCCCGTCTAGTATGGGAAAAGGCTTAGTTGTTGTTGTTGTACTACTATGGATTCAAGACATTTTTTATATTTTTATGATTCTTTAAAAATAATTAAAGAACCTTTAATGAGTGCCCATACAATATCGGTGTGATACGATATTTACAACATTGGACTAGAAACTAAGGGTGTTAACTCTTATAAACATAATGAATACACCAAATTGTTTTTTATTGCATGCTCAAAAGCTCTGTCGCAATCAGCCCAAGCCTCCATGAAAGAAAGAGGATTGCGTTTCAGACAGACACCATAAAACTTTGTTGGATTTACTACAATGGATTATGAGCCTTTTGTTTTTGTATGCTCAAACTCCAAATTCTACCTATAAACATTCAAGAAACACAAAACCTCTCCAACAATCATTAATTTTGTTACCGAAGTCGAGCAGTGGAATAAATCACAATAGCAGTTTACGATATTCTTGAGCAGATAAAGTAGAAAAGATCGAGGACCGGAAATATGAACCTGGGCAGCATTGTTGAATGGAGGAAGGGGATCTCCATTGTTGTACGTAGCAACAACAATTTCTTCCAGTGTCTTTCCGTCCAACTTGGTTCCTTGAATCTGCTTGTTTAGGTTATCCACGTACGCCCTATGATGCTTGCCCCAATGAAATTCGAAAGTCGTCTTGCTCATATGCGGTTCCAAGGCATCCTATCAGAAAGGAGTCATAAAGAACAATAATTCATCAAGGTTTTTCAGCGCTTCCGTGTACCCGCAAAAACCAATATTCCTTAAAGATTCAAGTGATAAGAGTGCTTATTGCATACAAAAGGATATGGAGGTGGTTTGAGCTCGAACTGAGCAGTAACAGACGCATATTTCTTCGTCAAACAAGTCCTCTGAAACAAGAAACCAAGAAAAAGCAATCAGCTTTTTAGAGTAAACCGGCACAGAATCATCCTACATTTCACTCATGGGTTTACTGTTTAAACAAGAGGATGACGCAATATTAAGAGACCAGTAAGCAACACAACGCATTATATCTAGTCTTTCACATCTTAATGAAACTCTCATTTCCCTTAAGATGCAACACCAACGCGAGAGAGAGAGAGAGAGAGAGAGAGAGAGAGAGAGAGAGAGAGAGAGAGAGAGAGAGAGAGAGAGAGACCTCGGGTGTTCTCCACTTGAGTTGGACGGCCAATGGTGACCTTCTCAATCCTATCAGAATCAAGTAAACACATAAAACCAAGTAAGGCACCCACACAAGGGAATCAAAGTATGAGGAAAAACGAATATAGGGAACGTTGATGTTGAAGGTACCTGAGCCAGAGAGTGGAAACAATTGAGATGCAAGAGCCGATGATGCTGCAGACTCCATTTCCGTTTACTTGATGGTTGCTGCTAACTCGCTAAGGCTACTAATAAACAGAATGATTGTGATAAGAGGCAAGAAGCAGACACAGTTTGGGCCACAATCATCCACCCCACCCTACTCAGTCGGCGGGGGTTGAAATCGGGTCAACGGATCGGGTCAAAATATGAGACCTGAACCACTCATTCACCCATCCCACTCAGTCTGTAGGGGTGGAAATCGGGTCAACGGGTCGGGTCAAAATATGAGATCTGAACCACCCTTTTCATTCCTGTCTATCCCGCCCCGCGAGGCGGGCAAAGGAGGGAAGACGGACGAGTTGTAAGAAAAAAAAACATATCCCGCTGCGAGACGAGACAAAAGAACAAAGACTCGCAAGGACGGGAGAGGGTTCGAGGCAAACTCATTTCATCCATATTATATATATATACACATGCATAATAAAATAATATATAACAAAAGTAAACATACTCAAATCATAAATAACAGTTGCATATCCAAAATAAGTTACAATCAAGCCGTACGTAAAACAAAATTAGAAGTAGAAATCATAAACTTATTTGTGTGGGTCGCTCTTGTGAACTTTCCTTAGAGAAACCAGTGCCTCGCTATTATTATGTACCAATATTTATGCCTTCCTCTTAAGATAAAACGCACACATAACTTAAAAGACAAATATGTTGCTTCGAGTTGACTGGAAACACACATCAGTCTTATGATTCGGGGAAGAGAGAGACTAAACACGGGCAAAAGGACTAAAGCAGCACTATGGGCAGGATGTGTATGTGGATCATAGATAATGAATCTAATCCAAATGATGCACCACTTTAGCTGCAACTGTCCCATTTTACTCGAAACCGTCTCACCTTATCCATATACATTATCATGAAAGACGCTTAAAGTTTTTCGTGCAAAAAGTATAACCTAAACAAGCCACAAGCTCGACGTGCGTGTGTGGTATACCATGTCATTATAAAGCTCTTTGAACTAAGTTTCATTTGCTACCAACTATATAAAATGACATATGGGTTTTTCACATTCTTCAATATAATACTAAACTTTATCTTCTTTTGGTCATCGCATGCACAAGTCCCTCATATTTTACTTTTTATATTTCAGGACTTTCACTTATATCATTTAAATATTTAGGCAATACCAACATGAACTAAATGTCATTAATGCACATTAAATCCAACAATCCCACAAAGTTCTTTAGTGTAAAAGTATCTTCTTAACCCAACCATCATATTATACTTCCAATAATTGTATCTTTTGGTTTGAATCATTACATAAGTCATCCAATATTACCCTTACAAGAACTAGGTGAACATACTTCTTAAACCAAAACCTTGAGTATAAAGGTATCTACTAGTAGTAAAATAATAAAAGTTATAGCATGATATATAGGGATGATGCATTAATGGTCATGCATCTATATCCTATATCATAATTGACTTCTGGAAATAACTCAATTCTCCTATTACGATCACACAATGTCAATTACTTAGTTGGGCATCTCTAAGGATATATTGCTAGTATCCTGTCTTAGGACTCAATCTCATTTAGAGAATAATTTCTTATTAAACTTTCAGTCATGACACTTTAGGTTTACAGGAGACAAACACACAAATACTAAAAGTATCACATAATGCAAAGTGGCATCATATTCACCCAACATTACTACTATATTAAACCTATTTCATGGGATCTCCACTAAAGTAGGTTGGATTACTACTGATAAATTATGGGTTTCAGTCTCATCTCCAACTTTAATTTCTCAACTAAGACTACTGATATATCTAACAAAATCTATAGCCATGACCCCTTCAAACACAAGAATCTCATAGACTTTAGTGTGACTTAGATGTGTCTTTGTTGCTTCTGGTTGTACTTAAAACTATTGATCTTAGTAATTGTAATCATGATATCATAATGTACTGAAATTATAGAAAGCAACTTGTTTACCATAGATAAAATGAACATAAGTCACTTAAGTCATTCAACTTACAATTTAATCTCATCCAAGTACATAGTGCTGCCTCAAAGTTAGAACGAGTAAAGATAGGGTGTTTCTTGTATTTTTGGATGACAACACTACCACTCACAAGAAACACATATCCAGTGATCGCATTATTCCCAAAATTCTTTGTTATCCAATCACAATCACTAAATCCTTGAAGAACCAAAGGATTTTGCCATAATGTAGTTAAAGGAAAATCGTCCCTTCACATAGCGAAGCACTCTATCTAGCAAAGGATTTTTAAGTGACAGCACCACTACTCACAAGAAATACATATTTAGTGACCTCATTATTATCAAAATTCTTTATTATCCAATTATCACAACTAAATTCTTCAGAAAACGAAGGATGTTTCGCATAATGTAATCAAAGAGAATGAAACACTCGATCTAAAGCTTCCAAATGGGTTCTATCTGGACAACTAGTATGTCTACTCAACTTACACATAATGAATCAAATATATGATCATGTACAGTTAGTTAGATACATCAAACTATCGATAATCTGATAATATCAGAGTTGAGACAGAAGAATACTACTTTCATTCTTATCTAAAGGTTTTGATGAACTATATAGGATCTTAACATGCCTATAATTTATATATTTAAATCTGTCTAAAACTTTCTCAACATATTGAGACTAAGAGATTATTATACCTCAATAGATCTTATGATTTTAAGTCATAAAATTACATCAATGAAACTCATGTCCTTTATCTCAAACATACTATATAAGAATAACTTAGTCTCATTTATTATTCTCATATCAAAACCGAAAAACAATATATCAACTATATATATAGGCAAAAAATAATGAAAGTATTATTAACTGACTTGTAGTAGATACATTTATTATAATTATTAGAAATGAAGTCAAAAGATGAGATTACATAATCAAACTTTTCATATCATTGTTTAAGGGTTTGTTTCAAACCATATAATGATTTAATAAGCTTATGCACTTTACACTCATTCCCACAAGCCACAAATCCAGAAAGCAGTCTTAACATTCATCTAAGGGATTGTGAGGTCATATATGGAAGCTAATGCCATAAGTACTCATATGATAGTTATTCGAGAAACTAGGAAATATATATCAAAGTAATCTATTCCTTCTTTTTTTGTATATCCCTGAGCAACTAACTTAGATTTGTATTTATTGATTGTTTTGTTTGTATTCACTTTCTTCTTAAGATCTACTTGTAACCCACAATAGAACGACTAGGAGACAAATCCACCAAACCATTAGAGATAATTGATTAGATTTTATCGTTAATGACTTCTTCCCAAATTTAACACCAAGTGAGGTTATAGCCTACTAAAAGGTGATTGTATCATTTTCGACATTAAAAGTAACAAAGTCACTTTTAAAGTCTTTTTATATCATATGTTGTTTACTTCTCCTTGGTTAGTTATTTCCTCATAGTTATCTGATATGAAAACAATACAATGGGTCACCTCACATTTATCATCTTTTATATAGGATCGAGAATGAAACCATTAGTAGGATCCAAAATCTCTAAAAGATACACTTTGAAACTCGTCTTCATGAGAAATACATTCTCAAAGAATATAACTTCATAGAGCCCAACGATTATGTTGACTTATATGCGAAAAACATCATATTTGACTACCAAGAATTTGTACACATAGTTTGTCTCCACGTAACCTAAAAATATAGCATTAAGGATGAGTATTTTTGCAAGACACTCCACACTTCAAATATTTGAGATTGGTCTTTCGACTCTTCCAAAGCTCAAAGAGACTACTTTACTTATACTTGTGGAAAACTTTATTTAGAATATGGCAAGTCGTATTCGAATCTTCCTCCCACATGTAGTTATTTAACCCAAAACTTTAAAGTAAAACGTTAACCATAATACATAGGGTTCTATTCTTTTGTTTAGCTATCCCATCATACTGAGAAGAGTACGGAGCATAATCTCATGAACAATATCATTGTTTTGACACTATATTTGAAAAATATTTGATGTATACTCTCTTACTATATGAGACCTTAATCATTTAAGTATCTTACCTATTTGAGTTTGTGCTTCATTTCTAAACATTTGAGACTTTTTTAAAGCTTTATCTTTATTTTTAAGTAAGTAAATATAACAGTATTTATTACAATCATAAATAAATATGATAAAATATATTTTGCTATCTCTCATAGTCATTCTATTAAATTCACAAATATCAGTGTGCACAAATTCCAAAATCTTGTATTTTCTTTTAATTGTATGGAAAGGTTTCTTAGGTTATTTTGCTTGGACACATATACCATATTTGTATTTTTTATCTATGATAGTTTTAGAGATAAGGTTTAAATTCATCATTCTTTTCATAAAATCAAGGTTTACATAACCTAACCTACCATGTCATACATTAGATTATTTAACATTTCACACAGAAAAAAAAGTTTAAACAGAACTAAATGCTTTATTATTATTAAAATTAATAGAAGAATCAATAATTAATTCTACATGAATTTTAAAAAGATCCTCTATATCACACAAATATCCCTTCCCAAAGAAACACCTTGTTGTAAGTCGTGTAATAATGACTTTATTACATTTGAAATCTAACATTAATCCCTCCCTAACTAAAATAGGACCATTGATGATATTCTGACGAATCATTGGAATGTGTCTAACCCCCTCAAGAGTTAGAACATTTATCGAAGAAAACTTTAAGTTCACATGCCCTTACTTCAACAGTGAATGATCCTCTAAGGTCACTATTACGGTCTGTTAAGAACAAACAGAGATTGGTCTGCAAAAACATGCACATTAGCCCCAATATCTATAATTTAATATTGTAGCTAATAAATAGAAATAAGATGGAGCTTAAAGGATATGTTCATCAATAGGTGTAGTGGTCACCACTATGTTGACCATAGCTCCTTTAACGATTGCAGGTTTCTTTGAGAAGCAATCTTTCACCTAATGTTCAACCTAATCACAAAGCCAACACAGTTTGTTTTGGGGTTTCTTTTAAATATTGACTTTTGGTTTATGTTTTGCCTTCTTTTTCTTAGGAATACAATGTTGTTTCCTTATGATCGTTTAACCCTAAAGGTATTTCTATAGGCATAATAGGCTTCTGGCTTTTATGCTCTTCCTCTATTGTTATGTTTAACATTAGATCATCAAGAGTCATCTTACCCTTATACTTGAGATCTAGGCCGAAACCCACCCAAGACTTAGAATATTTCTCTATAATAGACATAACAATAAACTTGTAAATAAGCTTCATTTTAACGTCCTTCAAACCATGACATAAAAACTCAAACTCGTGGGCCTTCTCGGTAACATATTTCTCCTCTACCATTTGATGCTTAAGGAAATTGACTATGAAATATATTTCAAAACTGAGGTATTCAATATTGTATTTTCGATCCAATACAAGCTACATATCTTTCATTGTCATGGAAAGAGAAAATTATATACATAAAAAAAAATATATGATAGTACCGATAAAATATAGCAACAACACATGGTGTCATTTTCTTTATACTTGATGTTTTTATCAAAACTTTTAGGGTCAGTATCATCGGGTTGGGGACAATCTGACTCAATATAGAGATACAAACCCAATATGATTCACCAAATTTTTATACGTTTCTACCAACGTTTAAAATGAGAATCAGTAAACTTTTTCAACATCAAGGTTAAGTCGACCTTAGGTCGGAGGGTAGTAGTCTTAGACATGTTCGTAACAGTAAAAAGTGATTTCTCTAAGATTGTTGGTATAAACCGTAAACATACATGCATAATAAAACAATATATAACAAATGTAAACATGCTCAAATCATAAACAACCACATATCCAAAATAATCCATAATCAAGCCGTACGTAAAACAAAAGCAAAAGCAAAAATCATAAACTCATCGGTGCGAGTCGCCCTTATGGACTTCCCTTAGAGAAATCAGTATCACTTTATTAGTACGTATGAATACTTATGCCTTCTTCCTAAGATAAAACACACACATAACTCGAAAGACATACCTTTCTTTAAGTTGAACGTGCGTGTGAAGCTCTTTGAATTAAGGTTCATGAGCTACACGAATTGAGGATCTGATCCAAACGACATACCGTTTAGTTGCAACTATCCCATCTTATCCAGAACCGTCTCATTTTATCCCTATTCATGACTGTGAAAGACTCTTGACCTTTAGATCAAAAGTTTTTCATGCAAAAAGATAGCCACAAGTCCAAGCCCGATCACGAGAGACTCATGACTCTTGAACGTGCATGTGTGGTATAGCAAATCCTCCCTAAGCTCTTTAAATTAAGGTTCATAAGCTACCAACTATATAAAAGGACATATGGGTTTGTCACATTCTTCAATATGAGACTAAACTTTGTCTCCTTTTGGTCATTGCATGTACAAATCTCTCATATGCTACTTTTTAGACTTTAGGACTTTCGCATGTATCATTTAAATATTTAGGGATTCCAACATGTTTCATTAAGGCACATTAAATCCAACATACATATATATATATATATATATATATATATATATATATATATATATATATATATATTATAAAGCAGCAATTAAATAAGTTATTTTTTATGGTTATGAGTGGTGGGTAGTTAATTATAAATACATATAATAGATGTTTATAATAGAAACAAAGATATTAAGATGGATCATGCAAGAATAGACTATATATATAATGAGGTTATTAAAAACAAATTAGGGATGACACCAATAGATAGATAAAATAAGAGAAAATTATTTAAGATGGTTTGAAAACATATAAAATTAACTAAATGAAGTTTTGATAAAACAGTAAGAGAAACTTTATTGTGAAAATATTAAAAGAAGAATAATAGATCACAAGAAAACAATAAATAATAATCTATTTGATGTTGAGTTGGTTGTTAGTTTGACGCATGATCAAACTTTATAGAAAGAAATGATTCATGTAGCCGATACCATCTAGTATGAGATAAGGTTTAGTTGTTCATATATATATTATAAAATATATGTATATAATGTATTTTTACGTTCTTGTAAGCATTTTATATGCATATGTATATATATATATATATTCTTTATATGGATGTAATTGTATATATATATATATACACATAATAACTTTAATTTAATAATATAAAATATCATAAAAATATTGTATTTCTTAAAATATATAATATTAAGTGAGTTTTTTAAAAACGCTTCTACAAGTTGCGATAAGATTGGGTAGAATGAGGCCAGGTTGTAAAAGAGAGGGTGTGCAACCGATGCGGGTTTGATCCCCAAGGCCCGTGAGGCGGAGCAGAATGAGGTGAGACGTACAAAGAAGTTTCTAGTACGGGGCGGGAGTGAAACCCGCCCCACTCTGCTCCATTGCCATCCTTATTTCTAATACCCAAACTGTTTAAGTCCAGGTCGATCCTGCTGTCAGCCCCATATAATATGGATATATCATACCATATGTAAAATGTATATATGGTTACATATCGTACATATAATATGTAGCATACTTTTTTATAATATGTATATGTAAGCTCTGGGTCAACCTGGACTCAACCCGAGATCTATCAGGCTTCAAGCCCCAGACCCGACCCTACTTGGGGTGCCTAAACCACAGCTAGAACTCCATCTTTCGGGTTGGGTTGTCGACCTTGCTCCAACATTACCAACCCCGCACCAATATGAGCAGTTTTTTTTGGTTTTTTACAGACAAGAAATGAAGAAGGGTTGTTCAGTTCGTTTGTGGTTCCTGCATATAGACATGGCTGGTTCTGGGTAAATCGAACAGGTGGTTTCAAACCTTTAATTCCAGTTTTTCTGAAACTAGGAATTAGAACAAACTCGGGTCGGGCAGGTTTCAGTTCCAATTTGAGTCCTAGAAGGCTTGAAACCTGAAAAGAGTTATTAAAATTTTTATTTGTAAAAAATTTTGAATAAATATAGAAATAACAATTAAGGTGGAACCCGAACCAAGCTGGATAGTCCTTGGTTTTAGGTCTAGTTCAGGGTTCAGTTTGACTGCTCTAGCTCCAGCCACTTCCTAACTTGGTTTGGTTTGATTGGAGGTGCTAGTTTCAAACCAGTCATGTCTAGTTACATGTGATGAACTCGTTCAAGCTCGTAATGTAAGTTGGCGAAAAATTGCCAACAGAATAAAAAAAGAAGAAGAAGAGTTTTCACACGCTAAATGGAGTTGGATTAAAACTATACCCGAGTTCAAATCCAATAAAAGCTTCACTAGGTTTAGGTGATATGTTGTACACTTTGAGCCCATTTAGGTCTTTGACAAACACCACTAAGGGGGCCCGGGAGTATTTGATACGAGGCGCGTCTTGTAGGCTTAGTTTGCTTCGTAATCAAACACGAGTTAATAAAAAAGATGAAATCACTTTTTACTCGATTATAAAACTGTTGAGTTGACCACTAAGAGTGAGTAGTTAGAATTGGGATTGCAATGACATATAGGCATCACCTTATAATCAAACACTCCCTAAAGGCCCAAATAACTAAACTAACCTCTTCCTCTTCCTCTCTTTCTCTCACTTTCATTTTAGACTTTTTAGTGTTGTTTCAAACAAATTGATAACAAAGTGAATTAAGCCTTTAAATTTTGAATTTTGAATTTATTTTTTATTCAATAATTAAGTTTCATATTTATTAGAATTTGATACTAAAGCCGACTCTTGACACGGATTCGGAAATTTTTTTAAGGTGAGACGCACTTGCATTTTAATGTAGTATTAGCAACAACTTTTCATATTTTGAGTGAGGCACATGTTCCACCTCACCAAATAAGCTTCGAGTGAGGCACATGTTCCACCTCACCAAATAAGCTAATGTTTTATGCCTACTTACTTTGTCAAGGTGGAGAGTTCGACTCCCAAAGGAAACATTGTCATTGTTTTAGAAAAAATAACCTCTATCACGTGCATGTCAAGGTTTAGTGTATGGGGCCCACACATTTTGGGATGTCACAAATTCAAACAATAAAACCTTTAATGACGTGGCACCTAGTTAAGCCACGTCATCTTATCAGCTACTATGTCACTGGTCATGTTGTATATTATTAATTTATTATTAATATAAATATTATTATAAATAATATCTTTAATATTATATGATATTAATTATATAATAAATATCTATTGATTATATCATTAATATTAAATTATTAATACATATATAAAATAATAATGAGCAAGTATCTATTTATTAATTGGATAGCCGAATCAACCATGTTGATTGTCCTAGACCAATCCACAAGGTCACCTACCTATAACAGAGGCACTAGAAATCTTTCTAGTAGATCGAATCGAAGAGGAGATCTTGCAAAGACCGCCTTGCTTTTGTTGCTTACTTAACATAAGAAGTTTGACGCAATGTATCATGAAATATCACAAATATTTAAACCTTTTCTCTATAAATAATATTTCCATTTTTATTGCTTCCGTTATTTACCCTCTTAAATTTAAATCTTTTCTGTATAAATAATATTTCCATTTTTTACCAACTAGTGCATCACTTTGCCCAATTTGAATTTTTCCTTCCTCCTATGGCCAAACATATTTCAAACTTAAGATGAATAATCTTCATGGCATCTAGTGGGGTTAGCTAGTGACAATCACTCAAATGGTGGCATGTTCACAAATTTGAATTGATCAATTTTCGAAACCGAAATGAGTTAGATGTGTCATGAAATCGGTAGGATCAAACTAGTTGAAACGAGCATTATGAAAATTGGATTTCGTTGGGTGCTAGTATGATACATGATCAAAAACAAAAAATACATATAACCAGACTCCATCTAGTATAAGAAAAGGCTTAGTTGTTGTTGTTATTGAGCATAAACTAATTTATGTTTTAATTAAGGTTCAAAAATAGTTCAACACAAATTAAGGCCTAAAGCGAAACATTAAAATCAAATGTAATACATATGTTGCCAAATCACCTTTTGTCTCGAGTAGAAAGCATGTGAGAATGGACTCCCTAGGCCGAAGGGGCACCGTATTGCTTAGGCCCATGCGGCCCAAGGATGCAAACACACCCTATAGAGCTCCATGCTAGTATTTAATATATTAGTGGATAAATAAAAGGCTTGGAAATTAAGGAAGAGTGTTTTAGAGATTAAGTAATGGAGGGCAATTTGAGGAAGAGTAATTAAGGAAGAGTGTTTTAGATTATTAATATTGCTTTCTAAATTTGGAAGCTCCATGGAGGAAAACAAGAATTCCTAAAGCACCCGCACTACCCAGTCATGGACGTTATTCACCCTCAAGATGTTTATGGACTAAAACACCCATACTCTTTAATCAAACCCCAAAGAATCTCACTTGAGATGGACGAAAAAGAGAATGAAAGAAAAAGGCTATTTAAGGATTTATCGCCAAGGTTATTATCGTTCTCATAACCCTACCGCCTTTGACCAGATTCAAAAGATCGCGACCGTTTGTGCCTCAGGCTTAAACCCCTTACAAGGCGAGGGAACCTCCTCTTCCACCAATTCGAAAAGAACGTCCGAGCCGAAGGGAAAAAGCAAGCCACCAATTTTCCGTCGCCGGAGTTCCTCTGTCACGTCGGGTTCCGGTGAGCGCAACTCGTTCAATCTGAAGGGCTTGCCAGACAGATGACGCGGATGCTGGCTTGACGCTTTCGGAGAGAGAATTTCAAGAATTCACAGAAAGAGAGACAGAGACAGAGAGAGATGATCGGATGGGACTCGTATCTGCGCGGCATGTTTCCGGAGAGCACGTTGAATCACAGGGAACCGGTGAGTTTTTCATTCGGTTATCTTCTTGTTCGCTGTACGTTGAGATCTTTCCATTGTTTCAAGTTTGGGGAGATTCGATAGGCCAGATTGAATTTCTCTTCTAAGGTAGAGCCATGGTGATTCTCGATTGGAGTCCGAAAACAAAATTAGAGGAAGATTAGAAACTCCGGTTGCAGGAATATTAACCAATTATTCTTCTTGAGTTCGGTTGCTCAACCGGTTTCAATCAATTTAACATGAATTCAGTCTTTCGAGCCAAATATTTCGTTCAATTCACCGTCATTCTTCGAAACCAGCACGGACATTTATGTTGCAACAAATGCAGCTTCATGCACGTTGTTTTTTACTGTAATTTCTTAAAACTGTCTTCGTTGTTTTCACACTTTTGTTCTTTCCTCCAGCGGAATAGCAGCTTCTTGATTAAGAGTTGTAAAAGCAATATCATACTATTTCATTGAGAAAAGAAATATCGGGCTATATTTTCGAAGATACGTGAATCTATTTCGATAGAACAAACATTTAATCAGTTTTTTACATTTCCCTAAAACAGTTTTTCATTATTTTCGTACTTTTTCTTTTTTTGGTAGAATTCGTATTTGTTTTTTAGTAACTGAAGAGAAGCTGGAACTACCAGAAGGGTTTCTGTGGAGCCTATATTCTCATGACTGTATGACACCCATGAAAATCGAACCCCTGACTGCTTCTCTAGCAGACAGAGTGCCTCGCCCTTGCTCTTTATATTGTTTGTATAGTTGTTTATGATTTTACGATAATCTTTCTAATCACTGTATTTTTTTCATACAAACGAAAAGGGTCTATTAATAGGATTTACGGCATTTGTTTCGAGTGGTCGTCTCACCACATTTGACTTTGAATTGAACTCGAGTCTCTAAGGTTTGATGGTTAATTGCACCCATATAGTTAGATCACCTGGCAGGGCTCTCCGACTCCCACAAGAAAGGTGGTGAGCTCAATTCTCTGGGGGTGCATGCGCATGTGTTAGGCATTGGCCTTCAGTCGTAGCCAAAAAGAGAAGAAAAGCTTGATGGTTCATTAACTGGGTCGAAGCTGCCGGGCCCGATTTAATCAGATTGTTGACAGGAAGAGGGGCTTAATTAGCCAAGTCGTTCGCAAGCTTTCTTGTCTGCATTAAGAAAAAAGAAGTATCATACAATGGGATGGGGTTAACTTGGAGTTCCTTATGCATGCTTGCAAATGCACTTATAAGACTCCGTCATGCTAGCCATGAGAGTGGGTGCAAGACCCAGTCCCCAACTCAAGCCTTCCAATTCGTAAACCGGTCCAACCAAAACCAAACCAAGCCTTCTCCAACAGTGTGGGATGGGCTAAAATCCAAAACTATTCGAGCATGTTAATTTGGAAAACAACCAATATCACGTCTTCTTAAGAACGAGCTCACAAGAGCAAGCAGATGCTTACCTTTGATTACATGGATACTTGAAAGAAGCGAGATACTATTGGAATCAATAAGTATGAGCACACGATATGTAGACACGTCGAAGTATCCTTGTGATGTAACAACCTAACTAACCGTTTGGTCATGAGAGATCCATCCATGCCAATTTCAAAGCGTTTGTTCAGTTAGAAAAATTCATGGTGGAACGATAATTGCTGTTTCTCTCTCTCAAAAACATGCAGGGTGACCGCTTTATACCTTCAAGAAGTCTGATGAATATGGGAGTGGCTCCGTCTCTCCTAACACCACCAATGAAAGAGAGCATCTCGCCTGTAGCTTCTCCGCCGTCGGCGTCCAAGGTTTTTGCCTGAATTCATTTCTTATGCAAATTCAAGCACTTTGTTTTCGGAAGGTAAAACCTATCACATCCATGCATGATACCGGAAAATATTAAAAGTATTAGTTTTTGTATGTCTTATTGACAGGAATACTATAAGAAGAGGCTGGAGGAGATGTTATTCATGGACAGTGATGGGAAACCATTCAGAATGCTTCGGTTTCAGCCGAGTACACAATCAATGAGGAAACGTATTCGGCTTCTTGATGAGATGAGGCATCAGGATGACTCTCCCACTTATTCATATAGGGATTGCCGATTCCTACCAAAGGTTTGTTCATACAAGGCCTTGCTTCTTACTAATTCAGAAGATTGTTATGTAAAACATGCTATGGACTTCTTGACCCAGTTAGGTAGTGGACATGTAGGCATTAGGATGTAATCCGATGACTCACAGCCATGTACTTTGTACTTCGTGGTTTTCAAGGATTGGAATGTGGATTAATTTATGATGTTAGAGATAAGTGGAAGAGGACTTACCTGATTATAAGGAATTACTCAAATAGATCTAATTGTCTCTTTTTCCCTGATGAATTCAGGCACCCATTCGGATACTCGATGCGCCGGATTTAGTTGATGATTACTACTTAAATGTTGTAGATTGGGGACGAAATAATGTACTAGCAGTTGGCCTTGGATCCAAATTGTACCTGTGGAACGCAGATACAGGGAAAACAGAACTCCTTATGGAAGCTAACGCGGATGACTATGTCGCAAGTGTTGCTTGGTGTGGAGATAGAACCAGGTTAGCTATTGGACTCAGCAACTCTGAAATACAACTATGGGACACCATCGCGACAACCAAGGCAAGATTTAGCCCAAATTCTTAACCATGCATTGCTGCTTTCTTACTTTGGAATCAAGACCTTGATGTGTCTTTGCAACAGGTTAGAACCCTTTCAGGGCACATGGATCGAGCGACGAGTCTAGCATGGAATGGTGTCATGTTGACCTCGGGCAGCCGTGACACGTGCATAATTAACCATGATGGTTCATTTCTTTATCTCATAGTGCCAGTTGATGCTTGTGCTGATTGTTCCTCAGAGTCTCACGTGACTTTTCTTTTTATGATCATCAATGCACAGTGAAAGCAAGAAGTAATGCCGTATCCCGGTTACGTGCACATTCACAAGAGGTGTGCGGGTTGAGATGGTCACCCACTGGCAATCAGTTAGCAAGTGGAGGCAATGACAACCTCATTCACATATGGGATGCTTCATCAGGAGCCGGCTACCTTCATCAGTTCAACAAACATCAAGCTGCCGTAAAGGCACTTGCATGGTGCCCTCATCAATCCCATGTATTGGCATCGGGAGGTGGCACATCAGATCGATGTATTAAGATGTGGAATACTCAAACAGGCCAATGCATTTCCAGTACAGATACCCAATCCCAGGTATTATTTTCGCAATCTGCTGGTAGTAAATCTGCAAGCCTATGAAAATACTAATGTTTCAAAGGTGCATATTCCAAAACCAAAGCACATTTGAGCTCGATCTTGTTTCATATTAGCATTTAGCTCCAGGAAAAGCAAGATGAACGCAACATGAACACTTTAATAGTTTTCAACAGCTATGAAACTGTGCATGTTTGATAAGTACAATGACGTCTCTCCTAAATAAGCAAATAATACATACAATGGCTGCCGAAAGCAGGTGTGCGCATTGGAGTGGAACAGACATCAGAAGGAAATCCTGAGCAGTCACGGATTCACTCAAAACCAGCTTTGCTTATGGAGGTACCCGGCCATGAGAAAAATCGGAGAAATGAGAGGCCACACTGCTAGAGTTCTATACCTGGCACAGAGCCCAGATGGAACAACTGTCGCTTCAGCAAGTGCAGATGAGACATTGCGATTCTGGAAGGCATTCCCATCTCCTCATGCATCAAAGGAACGGAATGGAGACATCAGCCCATTATCATCAAAGTTTCCACACATAAGATAAGCAAAGAGGACAGACCGGCCATCATATGACATTATGTGGTAAGTGAAATGACTCCCAGTTGGTGGGAATACTTAGATTGTATAAAATTAACCGAAAGTGGGTGTCAAGAAATCGCCAGGAAGGCAATAGGAATCAAAGAAGACCGTGTAAGCTTACTATTAAGGTCGATGTATACCAAGGTTGTAATCTATCTATTGTCAAATGTTTCACGGTTTTTCTTTTCATAACATTCATCAAGCAGTTTTTGACTAACACCACATGTAATGTTTTTGTCTGCAAGACTAGAGCTTAAGGAACCATCTAGCAGTAAAATCACAAGCAATTAAATGTTGTACAACAAAGAATGGAAACAAATAAATGCAGCAAAAAATAAGACAAAAGAAAAGGAAAGTCTGAAACTAGAATTGCATGGAACATCCATCCCACTAAAGCACCCATGCTTTTGTGTGGTCATTTCCTTAACATCAAGAACAAAGGTGGAATTTGCTGGACCGCTGCTGAACAGAACACGCCAAAAGAATGGCCTTTTACCATCTGCTCCACCAAGCCCGACCCCAACTTGTGAGTGTTTTACACCGTCTAAAACAGCAAGTGTTTTGTTGTCTGGAACCAGAACAGTGGAATATGCTTCCGCTGGTTGAAGGTAATCCCAGTTACATCCAACCAAGCGGCCGGAAATGTTGTTCACTGTTGGTAGCTCTACTCCACAGTTTGGTGCAAAGACCTCGGTGATGTCAACTTCAGGAGGCAGACAGCTTGCAGTGTTGTTCTTGCTGCAATTTCCTCCACATTCCATTATGTACTGTAATGCCATGCAAGCTAGACCAGGGTTGTCATTCAGTTTTGGCAAGTTCTTGGATGTCCGGTTCGCATTGATCATCTCAACAAGATCTTTGGCAGGATTTCCTTGAAAATAACAATCATTTAAATAACAAAGCAAGGGCCTCCATCTTTTTCTTTGTGAACATTTTATTATCAATCTTTTGAAGTTAAATAAATGAACGATGATTACAAAAAAAATGATTGATTGAATAACTAAAAAAAGGCCGGCAAACAAACCAAAGAGGGAAATATGCACCAGTTAAGTACTGAAAAGCAACCTAGGAAGCACTGAGCACGGACTGCAATTGTCACATGGGATTACCACATCAAAATTATTATTGATTCCTTGAGGTATGTGACCCACATCATTGTGAGCTTGTAAACATGATTGAAACCACACTACCTTTTCCTCGGTGCAAAACTGAGCAGTAAACAACTGGCACCGTGGTCAAGCCTAGATGCTTAATAACTTCTTATTAATGGTTACCTGCTACCTATTTTTTATCATTTAGGGATATGTGAAATCATCATCAATGGTGCAACCCAAGTTTGTCAACATTTGTAGTTGACAGATGCAGGTATCTTTACATGGATAAATAGGGCATAGCTGTTTGGCCGGATCTCAAGCTTGTCAACCCAAGTAAACTTTTTTACAGAAAACATTTTTGGTGGACAGATGCAAGTCAGTGTTAGCCATATCGCATTTTGGGCAACCATGATATGATATGATAACCTCTAAGATAAAGGTTATCGTGTTGTATCGTGCGATACGCCCAAGGACCCGTATAAAGGGTCCCGAACAGAAACCCGCATTTTTGCGGGTTTTTGTGGTTTTTTCAAAGCGGTTCAAGGCATCTTCCGGTAGTTCTCTTCCTCCTTGGTATTCAAGGCTCCTAAAAATGTGCTCTACGGTGTCCGTGCAAGTCTCATAACTCGGATTGTGGTATATTTTGAGTGTTTTCTGATTTTTTTTATATTTGTTGTTTTTTGGTGTTATTTGTATTTTTCTTTTTTTCAATGACAAAATATGAAGTTATTAAGTATGTGGACATGAGTTTTATTACATTCATGAAGTGTGAGACACTCTATTTGAGTGTTATGTGAAGATTGAGGATTTATAAAGTGCTTTTATTTTCAAGTTTTTTATTAAATTGAAGTGACTCTCAATCTCAATCTGATGATCAAGCATGGCAGGGGTACAACAATTGAGGGTTCCAAATTTAAGATCAGATGTTTGTTTTGTGAAAAAGTGGTTAGTGGTTGAATTTCATGATTAAAGCACTACCTAGGAGGGACTAGAAAGAAGTTACTCCTTCTACGGACAATGTTAGAAGTTTACCAAAAGACATTAAATGACAATGTCTTCAAATGATTGAGACCATACAAGAGAGGAGACAACAAAAAAATGATTTAGGGATGTTTGAGGAAGATGATGATGATTCTATTGGATTAATTGATAGTATTCCTTTATATGCTAGAACAAAGATTGGTAGTAGTAGTTCTCGACCACCAAACAGGGGAAAGAGGCTTGCCAAAGATTTTGCAAGTGGAAGTGGTAGAAGAGGAAGCTTAGGAAGGAGTAGAGGAAGAGTTGCTTCTAGCATACATTCATTTTTTCCTCCTAACACTACACTTGTTGCTCAACCTGTAATTTGTGGTGCTATAGCTTCAGAACAACTGCATGATCAGGCAAACCTTGCACTTGGCAGATAGTTTTATGATGCATACATTTTATTTAATGCGGCAAACAATTTTCATTTTCAAGCAGATAGTTGACAAATGGACAGATAGGCGAGGAAGGATCTTGTTAAACTTTCTTATATACTGTCTTAAAGGACTTATGTTTTTGAGATATCTAGACATATCAGAGGAGAGGCACACTGCAAAGATCCTAAGGCAAGAGTTTGATAAGGTGATATGCGAGGTTAAGCTAGAGAATGTAGTCCAATTGATTATAAATAATGCAGCTAACTATAAAGCAGTTGAGAATGAGTTAGCAGATACTTATGGGACTTTGTATTGGACACCATGCGCAACCCATTATTTAGATCTCATCCTTGATATTGGTGAGATGGATGAGATAAATGCAACAACTAAGTGTTGCCAAGATATCACCAAATTTATCTACAACTATGCCTTTGTATTGTGTATGATGAGGAGATATACAGATGGTGCAGAGCTTCTTCGTATAGTTGTAACTCGGTTTGCAACTAATTTATTATATGTATAGAGTATTGTGAGACAGAAGCAAGCCTTGAAGAGAATGTTCTCATCAGATGAGTGACAACAATTTGCAAAGTTGCCTCAAAATAGAAAAAACAGAAAGTTGAATGAGATTTCTAAGACAGCCTTCAGGAGTATATTTTGGAATGCATGTGTTAGATTGGTTTTGATATTGGATGATAGCGAAGAGAAACCATCTATGGGCTACCTTTATAAAGCCATGAATAGGGCAAAAGAAGCAATTAGAAAAAAATTTAATAGAAAAAAGAGAGATTATGTGTCTATGTGGAAAATTATTGATAATAGATGGAATAAACAATTGCATCAACCTATTCATGCAGCAATATATTATCTAAACCCATAATTCAAGTACTCATCAAGCTTCAAAAGGGACGGTGAATTTAATCGAGGCATCATTGATTGTATAAAAATATTAGTCCCTAATGAGAGTACATCAGATGTTATACATCGAGAGATGAAGATATATTATAATGCTCTTCACTTGATGGGTTTGCCTGTAGCAATTCGCAACCGCACTACTATGTGTCTAGGTAAATTGTTTATTTTCGTATTTAAGTTTATGAAATCTTATATTATTATATATTAAGTCTCTAATGTTTTTCTTTTTCTAGAGATGTTTGGTGGAATAGGTTTGAAAGTGATTACTCAAACCCTAGAGATTTTGCAGTAAGAGTTCTGAGCAACGGGTCGTGAAAGGAATTGGAGTGTCTTTAAACACATCTATACAAAAAAGTACAACAGGTTGAAACATAAGCGGTTGAATGACTTAGTTTTCATCCGTTGTAACATGCAGCTTCGCGAAAGGTAATCTTGTATTACTTAGTAGTTTAGTACTTAAAGATTCAATTTAATATATTTATTTGACTTCAATTGTTAATGTTATTTACTAATTACTTATCTTTTTTCTTGTAGACAATGAAAAAGGTAAATAGAGAAGAAAGCCAATTTGATCCAATAAGTTTGGATAATTTTTATATATTAGATGCCCTCCTAACTGAAGAAGACATTGCATAGATTAATTTGGAAGGAGTGCAACAATATTATTATGGAAATGAAGATTTTGATTTTGAAGCAGAAGGTGGTGATGATCTTCAGAAAGGAGAAGATGAAGATTATTTACTTGATGATCCTGATTACAATATGTAAATATAAATAAAAAATGTATTCCATTTTTTGCTTCAAAATATGTAATTTTTTTTCAATTGTTCAATGGCGAATGATCAATATGTATTAAACTTTTCATTATATGAATTCTTTGCAATTATCAATTTTTCCCTAAATTTTTCTGATTTTTTGGATTTTTTTAAATTTTTACTAATTTTTAATATTAAAGTATGATACGATACGCCCGTATCGTGAACCAAAATGATACACGATACGATACGCGTCGAACAACACTGATGCAGGTGCATTTATATGGATAAATAGGGCATAGCTGTTTAGCTGATCCAGCCAAACATGCTACCTGAATGGGCTGGACTATTCTTTCCCTCTGGACTGGGTGTTTAGCAGTTTGCTCAAGTCGGTATACACAGTCAATACCCTCTAACATATATCACAGGGATATTTCATTATTACATAAAATAATGCAATTTTCTTATAACAGCAACCAAAACCCCAATAGAGTTTCACTGCATGGATAGAGCCATCTTTTAACGCTCTCAGCTATTACAGTATATAAAGTGTGAAGGAGGAGAAAATGCCACTATGAAAAGGCTGTAAAGCTGATCCTATTGCCGAAAGTATGGCCATGACTCTGGTTTAATCATAAGAAACACGATATAACAACACTCAAGCCTTTTCCCACTTTAGGCGGGGTCGGCTACATGGATTCTTTGACACCATAGACCTCAATGATGTGTCCTATTTGCAGTTAACCCCAAAAAAGATCATTTTAATCATAAAAAATATGATAGTGCAATTAATAATGAATCGGCTATTATCAAGCAAAATAGATGCATAAACTAAGAATAGGAGCAATTATTGGTGCAAGGAAGAAAACATTACTTACGACTACAATAATAAGTGTCACCAATATTTGCTAATGATAAATTACACTGTTATGATTATATTTGTTCGAGCTTAGTAATGCATGGAGATGGAAAGAAAACAGAGATGCTGCTACACAACTATCAGGAAGAAATCAGGCAATCAGTGAAAAGGATGGAGAGAACTTCAATTAAATATAGTAAAGTATAAATTTACATGGTAGAGCAGAAACTTTCCCCAACCTAACTTAATAATTAGGTCACCCTTTCCAATATCTCCCATAATTTCTTCTACTGATCTTATGCATGTTATTATGAAAAGGGATCAAAATTTGCATAATTGATAACTTCTTCCTGATAGCAGTTCATGCTTCAAAGAATGGGTTATGTAAGATGGCTAGTCTTCTTGTTCTTTCTTCAACAATATCTGATCTCTAGTGAACCTCTCAATAGCATTCGAAACCAGGCAAAGTTCTGAATAGAGTTGGAAACCCATTGCAGACTGCCTTGGAACCTGTCTACAAAGAGAGGGCTAAATTATAATATTCCCAATAGCTTTTGTTGATATCTAAATATCTTTCTACAAAATCTACCTGTAATGGCAACCCAAATGTTCTTTGTTATGGATAAATCGACCATACTGAAACTTACTAAGTTTCCTATTAGAACCGGCAATCTTTGTTACAGATGTCCACCTATCATGTTGTAACCATCAGTAGCATTACTTTTACTTTCAGTTATTAAAAAAAGAAAACTGAAATGCATAATTTATATAGACCTGTCGTGGTAAAAAGTTGAGATAAGTATTTGAATGTTCATTTGTCTACTGATAACAAACCAACTCCAAGAAAAAATTATACTGTGACTTCGTTAAGGCAGGTACCTTCCGGTTATTTGAGACTATAGGAGGTCACGTGAACCAAAAGATCATCATCATCATTATCAACAACAAGAACAGCTAAGCCTTTTCCCATACTAGATGAGGTTGGCTATATGGATTCTTTATTTCCATATACCTCGACCTTATGTTATGCTAACAGTTAACTCAACAAAAGTTATATGATTCTTTATTATTTCCTTCCAATACTTTTGTAGTCTCTCTTCCTTTTTTAACATTTTCACTATCGAGTTTCTCACATCTTACCGAAACTTCCTTTGGTCACCTTTCAACATGTCCAAACCAACTTAAACGATTTCCTCTTGTTTTATCATTTATTGGTGTCACTCCCAATTTGTCTTTAATAACCTCATTATGAATACAGTCTTTCCAAGAAAAATGAAATTTATGTCACACTGGTTACAGATGCCAAGCACGATTTAGCCCTCACTGGAACATAGGCATCTATACCTTGTTGGTAACCACTTGGTTTTTGACTGATTTACTATAGCAAGCATTATTATATGGAAAGAACATGGGAGTCAGATAAGCTTCTCACCAGAACTGGTTCCTCAAAATCAAATACCCAGCTGGTAAATAGGCCAGATAGCCAAAGTCTTTACACTTGCAAACTCACACATTTAGAGAACTTCGACTGTTACTGGAAAAACATGACTGTTATTGCACTATTATAAGGCTTATCACAACAATCAATAACTTACCTCTGCCTTTCCTACTTTCAGTTGTAATATAAAACAAATCTAGAGATGATTCTTTCTAAAGACATTTAGTATGCAGATTGTAAAAACGGGTAGAAGTGAATGTAAAACTGCATCATGAGTAAGCTCATACTCTGTTCAACCGAGATAGAAGCAACTTTCCAACCACGAATTAACAGAAGATTTTTCTTTTCAGAAGAAGAAATACACCCAAATATACTACGTTATATTCTTTACACAATCTAGGATGAGTTTTATTCACCCGTGGAAGGGTTTCACATGAGAGAAATATTCATTCAGTTGCGTAAATCTTTTTAAGCATACCTTAATAGGAGACCTGGAATTTTTCATAATGAGAGAATTCATTTCTTATGAGGGATGCCCAAGGCCCTCAGCTGATGCAGAGCATGCCAATCAAAATGTTTTGTTTGCTTCAGCTGCCAAACTTGAGATTCCATATCAAATTCAAAGTTGAAGTAAGCGTGCCCACAGTATTCCTCTATCTTCAAGAATTCCTCCTGAAGGGGAGATTGTGCACAACCACCCAGCTGAAATAGTCGAGAAAAAAGCAGGGGCTCTGCATTATACTCAACAATGAGCTAACGCTACCGTATATCCGGACAAATAGGAAGCGCCGAACGTACAGTAAGATTCAAAAGCCAAGCAAGAATCTCAGGGAGTAGGAATGCATGAACAAAAAAAAGAAAGGAGAATCCCTTTCTAATGCTGAAAAAAACTCACTTGATGGTAATGCAGCAAACTAGTGGAAGGAAGGGATAGGACAATGCCAAGCAATCCGGAATGCTGAAGTACAGATATTACTCGACCAACATAACATAGGTTTGTTGCCTTTCCCAGTATGTCTGCTTGCCAGTTTCCGACTTTCTGTCGACCTTTGCTCTTGTTCGTCGACCTTTTGTTCGGTATGCCTGTAATGGAAAAATAATGGTATGCATATTTCGGTTTGAGGTTTCCTCTCAGTGGGGTTTCTCTGGGAAGCTATATGAGTTTCGGTATTCTCATCTTTGTCTTGTATATATCTGTTGCCTACGTTGCTCTGTATTTATAGAGCAATGCGTGTTCATATGGCTTCCAATCCTTTGTATCATGAAAGAACCAAACATATAGAAATTGACTGTCACTTCATCAGAGAGAAGATATCTAATCAAGAATTCAAGCATGAGTATGTTCAATATATCAAACAGAGGATTGATTTCTTAACTAAAGCTACTACCAGCAGACAATTGAAGGAGACGTTATCCAAGTTGGTATTATAAATATCTTTCACCCAACTTGAGAGGGAGTGTTAAAGAATGTTAAAGTGCAAAGTACAAAATGTATTTCACGTTTTAACGTGTATTTCACTGGTTATGTCTAGTTAGTAGTAATTAGCAGTGATTAGGAGTAGTTTAGGAATTCACGTTAGATAGAGTAAAAATATTAGTGATTAGGATTAAATCTGATAATGAAGAGAAGGAGGACGAATGCACCAGAGGGCCGAATTCTGTGATTTTGTGTTGATTGGAGGAATGCCTCCAATCTGTTGTTTCTTGTAAGTTAATTCTTATTGATTAATGCAGATTTTTTTCTAATAGAACATGCAGTTTGACAGTTGTGTCATATTTGGCTGTTATGGAGTCGAAGAACTCTTTTGTGGTCTCATATTCTTCGAAAACCCTAATCAAGTCATCCTCCATGTATGTCAACATAATAGTTCTTGCTATTGTATCGTCTTTTAGAAATGTTTTATACATTTGTATCTCTTGGTTAATTGCGTATGGCGGTGGCGGACGCACAGGTTCCTTTAAGACACTTAACACCTTGAAGTGTTAGAGTAAGTGGAATTCTTCTCTTCATGTTTAAAAGTTCAAACAGTTTAACTTTTCGGTTTTTTACAGTTCTGACACACGTATTCTAGAGTTCATTTTTATGTGTTTGACAATTATAATAGTTAGACAGTCTAAAAATGAAACATTAAATAAGCAACAAAACACATATACCATGAATTTGATTAGAACGATGCAGAATATCCCAAAAATAAGCTGAAAATAATTCATTTCTAATATATATAAGCAATTAGGAAAAACCCGTAATTTTCCCAACAAATGTTTGCCTTTGATAATTTCTCAAAATACTAGGGGTAAAAATGTAATTTTAATTGTCTATAATCTTTTGTAATTTTTAGAAACGACCAAGGACAAACCCGTAAAATTACTATTGGTATTTCTATAAAATTCATAATTGATCGGGGGTAAATATGTAATTTTGCCCCTCAATCCGAATCTGAAATTTTCTCAAAAGTATAGGGATAAATTTATCTTTTGAAACACACTGTAATAAACTTAATCGAGAAGGACATTAATGTAAATCAATAGCCCAGTATTTCGTAATTTTAATAAACTACCGAAGGGTAAAACCAACTTTTCGTTCGAAAATATCTTCATATTCTTGTAGTTTTGTTCAGTCACATTCTTAATATTTAAAATCAATCGGGACATAACGGAACGGACTTTTTAGTCTACTGCCCGAGGCGGTTTCCGCCCGTGATTTTAAGGGCGCTATTAAAGGGCAAAGGAGAGAGAGTGTGAGCAGGAAATCCCATAGAGAGAGAGGTTTCCATCATTCTGCCTCGTGGCCACGGCGGCTTTCTTTCGTCTCTCCTGTTGCGGCCGTTCTTTAGCTTCCTGACCGAGGACCCTAGCAGCCTCAACGACTTTCCTTGTTGTCTGCTCCTCTTGCAGCCAACCTCCGACCTTTTGGTTAAGGTTCCGCCGACTGTCGACCTGTTCACTGTTTTATTTTGTCTCGTGCGGTTTCCTCTGCCCAGTCTTGACTCGGGCGACTCAGGCGGAGTTTTTCCTGCCCAGTCTCAACAAGTGGTGGTTTTTCTCTCTTCCTCTTTTTTTTTTTAAAGATCTAACTGATACATGGTCAAAGACGAGTCACAACTTTGCTCTTTATGGGTTGACCTTATGTCTTTTGTGGTTTTTGCTTCTTAGGTACGTCTGCAGTGTTCAAGAATAAAGGTATTTATATTTCGGGTCCGGTTCTTTTGCGAAACTATTTATATATATATATATATATATATATATATATATATATATATATATATATATATATATATATATATATGTTACCTGCGTTGATCTACACATGCTCCTCTCTTCCCGATTTATCACACTCGACTTTCTTCTTTGAGTATAACCGGACCTTCCCAGTCTCGACAAGTGGTGGTTTTCCTCTCTTCCTCTTTTTTTTTTAAAAGATCTAACTGATACATGGTCAAAGACGAGTCACAACTTTGCTCTTTATGGGTCGACCTTATGTCTTTTGTGGTTTTTGCTTCTTAGGTACGTCTGCAGTGTTCAAGAATAAAGGTATTTATATTTCGGGTCCGGTTCTTCTGCGAAACTATTTATATATATATGTATATATATATATATGTATATATATATGTATATATATATATATATATACTCACGGCCAAAATTAACTTGGCCGTTAATTTTGCGGTTTCCCTTTATGGCCGTTACGGCCGCTCTTTCCGTAACCCGTCCACATAGACGGTTGGACGGCCAAGTTCGTTCAGCCGTTTCTGTGCTCGGTTGCTGAGAATGGCCAAACCATTAACCGTTGAAAGAGAGAGAAATCTTTACATTTAGAAGCATATTTGTTTAAAACAAAACGTAGTAGCCTGCATTTTCCGAATCAACCAACACCCAAATGCAAAAGTACGAAAAGGATTGTGTATGGAAAACAAACAAACAGAAGAAGATGCTGCCATTTTTCCTCACACCAATTTGCCCGCATTTCTGTATTTCATCGCTGAGAGAGAGAGAGAGAGGTACCATGGTGGTGCTTCGAGGAAACTGCGCCAAACAATAAGGGCGGCAGGATAAGAAGAATGATTCCAAAGCTGAGACTCGCTCTTACCATCCTCTCTCTCTAGTCCGCCCGGAGTCTTTGGCCGTGAGTGTGAATTGAGAAACAAAAGAGAAACATGGAAACAAAGAGACGGCCCGAAGCAGCATAGAAAGTGACAACGGATCGACTATGGCGCAGAGCGGGTCCCTCCTGCCGTTGAAATGTGGATTCCAACATCAGCAAGCAATGGAGAAGACATGATTCAGTGCAGCAGGAAATTGGCTTCCCCTTTTTCTCTCTGGCCTGCAACAAGTGGGTCCCAATGAAAACTCCATGATTAGAAAGAAAAGCATATTTACGTGATCGTCTATTTCAAACTGGCCCGACCATTTCAATCGGAATCAAATTGGGCCAAGAATCAAAACCAGTGAAACTAAATCTTAAACTAGAGGTCACATAGTTCAGTTTTGGTGCTACCTTTCATGAAAACCAGCTCAAAACCGAAAACGATAGTTCCAAACCATTGTAATGTTTTTGTAACGAAGTCTATGCTTCAATATAGTTGCGAAAGATCAATTACAATTACAATGGTTTACAAGGAGTATGTATAGAGAAAAGAGAGTAAGAGGAAGTAGAGGGAAAAGAGGAGAAAGATGGGGCCGGTTGCGGCCAGCCCCAACGGCTAGTGGCCCTCTCTATATGCTTTGTTCTAGAATGCAAGTATGGATTCTTAGAGATATTTATTGCACTAGTGTTATCACATCTTATGGGATGTGATCAAGCCAAGACCGTAGTCTAAAAGTTGTTGCTTCATCCAAAGGATTTGAGCACAACAACTCCTACCGGCAACATATTCAGCCTTCGGTAGACAAAGCCACACTATTTTGTTTCTTACTATGCCAAGAAACTAAAGAACTACCAAGCAAGTGGCATGTCCCACTAGTACATTTTTTTCTATCTAATTTGCACCCAAAGCAAAATCGAGTCGAATAGCTATTATTAGGCTACAAGAGGCACCCTTAGGGTACCACAAGCCCATTTGTGAAGTGCCTACTAGGTATTTCATTATTCGTTTAACAAAGACTTAAATGAGATTCCTTAGGGTTTGCACGATATCTAGCACACATGCATACACTAAACATAATATCCGGCCTAGCTAGCAAAGATAAAGGAGAGATCCAATCATACCTCTATATTTCGTTATTTCTACCGATTTACCTCCTTCATCTTTGTCCAAGTAGCAAGAAGTGCCCATCGGAGTGGCCATGTGTTTAGCGTTTTCCATTTCGAATCTCTTGAGCAATTCCTTGCGTATTTGGTTTGACTTATGAAAGTCCCTTCGTTCGTTTGTTTGATTTGAAGTCCGAGAAGAAATTCAATTCTCCCATCATTGACATTTCAAATTCATTTCGCATTGACTCTTAGCAAATTCTTTGCAAAGGGATTCATTAGTAGCACCAAAGATAATATCATCCACATATACTTGCACAAGAAGAATGTCATGCTTTTTATTTTTAATAAAAAGAGTAGTATCGACTTTTCCTCTTGAAAAACCATTTTCTAAAAGGAACTTACTCAACCTTTCATACCAAGCTCTAGGAGCTTGCTTTAAACCATATAAAGCTTTTTAAGTTTAAAAACATGGTTGGGTAGTTCATGATTTTCAAAACCCGGAGGTTGTTCAACGTATACCTCCTCTTGAATAAAACCATTTAGAAAAGCATTTTTGACATCCATTTGATATAATTTGAAATCCATGATGCAAGCATAAGCAAGTAACATTCTAATAGCTTCTAATCTAGCTGGTGCATAGGTTTCTTCATAATCTATTCCTTCTTCTTGATTATACCCTTTGGCAACCAATCTAGCGAGACTATATCCCAAGTTTAGGCTCTAAATAAAGCATCCAACTCTTCATTCATTGCATGAGTCCATTCTTGTGATAATTGAGTTTCTTTAAAGGTTCTAGGTCCCTTTATAGCTGAAATATTTGTTACTAAAGCTCTATATCTTGGTGAAAAACTATCATATGAGACAAATCTTTCAGGAGGTCTAGAATCACGATTTGACCTTCTAGGAATAGGCATAGATCTCCTATTGTAATGTTGATCAAAGGGTATAACAAAATGTCTGGTAATCATAGGTTCATCAAGCTCATTTTCTTCATGAATTACCTCTTCACCTAAAATATCATTCAAGAAGGAGTAGGAGGAGTCATTAATAGAACTATCATCATCCATGCTTTTAAAAACATATTCATTTTCAAAAAATCTAACATCTTGAGATACATAAAGCTTATCATTTTTACAATCATAACACCTATATCCCTTTTTGGTTATTCCATATCCTAGAAAAACACATTCGATGGCCCGAGATGATAATTTATTATCTTTGTCAGTATAAACAAAGCATTTATATCCAAAAGCACGCAATCTTGAATAGTTAGGAGAAACTTTAAAAAGTTTTTCTATAAGAGATATATTTTGTAAAACCAAAGAGGGTATCCGATTAATTAAATAGACTGCAGTCATAATAACTTCTGCCCAAAAATTTTTGGGAACACCACTTGACAAAAGCAAAGTTCTTATAGTTTCCAAGATATATCTATGCTTTCGTTCAGAAACACCATTTTGTTGAGGAGTCTTAGAACAAGAAGTTTGATTTATAATCCCAAACTTATTGAGGTGGTTTTCAAAATCCTTTGACATAAACTCTCCTCTTATATTCGATCTAAAAATTTTGATTTCTGAATCAAATTGATTCTTTACAAGACTATGAAAAATAACAAAATTTTGAAAGACATCGAATTTTACTTTTAAAAGATATACCCATGTATACCTAGTAAAGTCATCTACAAAAATAATATAATAGGAAATACCTCCTTTAGACAAAACAGGTGCCGGACCCCAAACATCCGAATAAATTATTTCGAAGGGTCTTGTTGTAACATGTGTTTTATTTAGAAATGAGAGATGTTGCATTTAAAGAAGAACACAATCTTTGCAAGAAAATGATTTCTTAAATTTCATTCAAAGAGGACATTGATACAATTTTTGAGCATTAAGATGTCCAAGTCTCTTGTGCCATAAAAGAGCATCATTTGTCAAAACATTAACATATCCTATACTATGCAAATAATCCATAATGTAAAGTCTGCCTTCTCTATAGCCACGCCCAATCACCTTTTTCGAGAGACGGTCCTGTACAATACATTCGGTGGATGAAAAGGTTATAACACAATTTTGATCCGAAATTTGGGATACGGAAAGTAAGTTTAAATTTAGTTTTGGAACAACACTAATTTTGAAAACTTCAAAATTCTTGTTTTGCAAGTCACCAATTTTATCAACGTTTAATTGTGTATCATCCGCCGTATAAACACATGATAAGGGTTTTTGAACACATGATTTTAAGATATGTTCATTACAAGTCATATAAAATGAAGCATCCGAGTCAAGAATCCAAGAGATCATACATTGAGTTTCTTTTATTGAGGATGAGCAAGCCACACCAACCATTGCTTTTTTCTTCATTTGGGCTTCAAGTTGCTTTAATTTTTGTTCAAGTTCAAGAATGGAAGAAGATGAAGCATTTTCTTCTACTATAGCCACCTTCTTTTTTAATTTTGAGCAATTTGGCCTTATATGCCCAGCGTCTCTACAATGATGGCAAATGATATCTTTTCTTCCTTCTTCACTTTTGAAATGAGGAGGTCGATAAGTCTTCATATTTGCTCCGGGTTTTAATGCGGCCAAAGCGGTGTCTTTTTAAAGTCTTGCTTCATTAATTCTTGTTTCCGCCATTTGAAGATTGGTAAAAATCTCTTCTTTTGTAGGAAAAGGTTTTCTATGATGATCTTACCCCTTCAAATTCTTCCCGAAGACTTCTTAGAAATTGATATACAAAGTCCTCATTGTCTTCACATTGTCTCTCACTAAGACATTGTGTACATTTTTTTTTTGTAACCATACAATTGATTCCAAACATTGGAAAATTCCCCAAAAAATTTATTTACCCCTTTATCTCCTTGTTTAAGTAAGACCAATTTGTCTCTTAATGTCATCCTATGAGCCACATCGCTTTGAACATGAGATTTTTTTAAATATTCTCATGCTTCTTTAGCGTTAGTAAAATCGGCCAAAGTGTCCCTAGTATGCTTGTTTACATTATTCATGAGCACCCATAAGATTATTCTATGGCCTCCTTCATATTCCTCTTTTTGTTCGAGTGTGGCATTAATAGAGGGATCTACCTTTAAACCACTTACATAGCCCCATAATTTTTTGAAATACAAATAGTTTTTCATAGATTTGGCCCATGTTTTATAGTTCGAAGGTTTTAGACGAAAATTGAAACCCCTTTTATCATCCATAGTTAAAGGAGAAAGAAACTAAAGAGGTAAACTTACAAAATATGATCGACACATTTCCCGAGGCAATGAACAATACAAAATACGATTGACATGCTTCCTGAGGCAACGAGCAATATTCCTACGATCAAAAAATGGCTCTGATACCATGTAATGACGTTTATGTTTCAATATAATTGCGGAAGATCAACGAGTAGACAATATCACAAAGTAGCAATCACAAACCCTTAGAAAAAGGAATAACCGAGAGCAACAAGTACATGCGAAAAGGAGAATAAACAAAGCACAAGCTTGAATAAATAATTGTTATTCATTAGCCATCAAAGGCTTAAAATTACAATGTTTTATAAGGAGTATTTATAGAGAAAAGAGAGTGAGAGGAAGTAGAGGGAAAAGAGGAGAAAGAGGAGGGTTGGCTGCAGCCAGCCCCCAACGGCTAGTGGCCTTGGGGGCCCTGGCCTAGTGGGCTAGGGCCCTAGGGACAGGCCACTCTAGCCCAATTCTTTAACCGTTTTTACCAATTCATAGTGGTTTAGGACTCAAACTGAAATTATCTTGCAACCAGCTCCGAGTCAATTTGATTATGGATCCAAGTACGGGGTAATCGATATCGACGGCTTAGAACAGTTAGTTATGAAAATCAGACATGTCTAAGTTTGCTTCTTTGTTCTAATGACATTATCAAAGGGCATCTGATCTATAAAAGCTATTGGTTTGCTCATTTATTAAAATATCATCAAAATACCTGCAAAGTGATGCTTTGCTCTTTGTTTTTTGCATTGACAATAAGAAAGCTCGTTGCTTCAAAAATCATCAAAGCAGTAGGGGTTTCCACTCCACCCACACCCGCCCTACACTAGAGAGATCTTACTAAACCCTGCTCCAACGGCTCTTGAGGATCAAACCCTAGACCCAACCTGAACTTACCCAAGCATAATTAACCTGCCCCGCTTCAACTTATAAAAAATATTTTAAAACACTTAATAGCATATACTTTATATAATATGTTTTATTATATATAAAACATGTATACATTATATATATAAGGGGGTGGGATGACCAATGGGTTTATCTTAAACACTACTCAAGCCCAACACAACTCCGCCCTGCTTACGGGTTTGCCCTTCCCTGCCTCGCCACATCTACAACGGGACAGGTTTTTTCTTTGTGAACCCTCCTATGTAGGAGTGGGGTCGGGGGGTACCCGCCCCATGTAATGGATCTGATTAGAGATGTCAATATGGGTCAAGCCGGCCCACATATATATATATATATATATATATATATATATATATATATATATATATATATATAGTTTTTTATTACATGTGCATATGGCTTGCTCAAGTCTAAAATATTATGGTTGGATTTAAATTTCAAGAATATTTGGATCGGGTTTTATAGACCTGATCTAATATCCAACGGGCATGTGGCCCTATGGACCAGCCTAGCCTGGCCCTCAGGGTCATATGAACCAGGAATTTGGCCCTATTCAAATATGGGCTGAAATTCTCGACTCGACATTTCATTTTTTCAGTTTCGGACAGTCCATGCCCATTTTGATATCTCTAGATCTGATCCTTTAAAACATAATATGCACTATATATATAGGGGGCGGGGTGAGGTGGGTTTACCTTAAACCTTACTCAAACCCAACCCAACTCTGCCCCTGCTTGTGGGTTTTCCCTGCCCCGTCTCGCCTACGTCCACAGCAGGGCAGGTTTTTCCTTGTGAACCTGCCCCGTGTAGGGGCAAGGTCGGGTGGGTACCCACCCCATGTAGTGGATCTGATCCTTTAATAGATGCGTTCACTATGGTGGTAAAACTCTACGTTTAAGTAGTTAGAATCCAATTGGTAGCCTTTGTAGCAATGCAAAGAAAGCCGACTAAAAGATTTACCATTTCAAATCATCATTTTCACATAAGCATGCTATTATGATGATTCAATCCAGTTGTAGAGTTGGATTTACAGAAAACAGATCTTATAATGATCCAACGAGCATGGTATTATCACTAGGTCTCACAATGGTATTTTACATATACATGGCCCATTTGGAACCGGCCCGTGATTCCAACTGGAACCAAACTGAATACAAGAACCAGAAAGAACCTGAATCCGTCAAACCTGGCTCACAATTGGATCGGGAATTAGTGACCACCCAGTTTTGTTCAAATCCTACCTTTCATGGATCTGGAACCAATACTTTGTTTTATTTTTTAATTTCAGGATTTTGATGTCTTTCCGCTCCAAGAGGTTTATGACAAACCATAATTGGGTCTGATCCAACCCTGATTCGGTTCAAGTTCTTGGTTTCAGGAAAACTAGAACATGCCGTGTCTAGTCTGTCTCTTTACTCGTATAAGGAATCATTAGGAACCACCTTTTTCATTTATCTTTCTTCTTAATTAAAAATAAAGTATAATGTAAACAAACAACAATAACTCACCCTCGAACTATAATGTCTTACTTTGATGACATACTAATTCAAAGAACTCAACTACTCTTTTACCATTGTCAGCTCGCTTCATGTGGGCTTGGGTAAGGGATCACCCTTATATGGCCGGTCACAAGCCCGGATAAAAGAGGAGGGTTGCGTTAGGCTTTCAATAGCCAGCGTAAAACTTTGTAGAAAGAGAACTATAATGTCTTACACTTTGATGACATACTAATTCAAAGAACTCAACTACTCTTTCACCATTGTCAGCTCACTTCATGTGGGCCTGGGTAAGTTGTCGATCTCCTCAAGTAGACACGGTTGATCTTAGTTTTCCTCAAACCAAAAACAAGAACGGAACCTGGATATGGTGCTCTTAAACTACCAGTTTTGATTTTAGTTGTAAATGGATTGGAATTAGGAAAAAAGACATTAAAATTAAAAAAATAAAACCGCAGTTTGAACCATCGGTTATGGTTTCATGGAAGGTCAGAATCAAAACGAAATCAGATGATCTCTGGTCCTAGGTCAATTGGTTCCAGGCCCAGTTCTGTTCTGCTTGGAACTGTTGCGTCTGTTCCAAACCGGCTATGTCTAGGCAGTGACAACCCTAACAACTTAGAATCTTAGATCCTCATTTCATGCAATTCTTCACATCATTGCCTTCCAAGGAACGAGGGAACGTGAGTTTAGTATAAAATGGTTAATAGGAGCTAGAGAAACTGGTCCCAGCTGGAAGGTGGGTCGCTTAAGCTAGAACACGCTAGCTCTAGCAAGGACCACGTTTCTCCTAGAAACATGCTATTATGCCATAAATTAACTTTATTTTGTGTAAGCAAATGTGGGAAAACAAACTTGCATGGAACAATTTTAATGTTTTTTTCTAATTCTGCTAATGTAAGGGATCGCTCTTGCATGACCGATCACAAGCCCGGATAAAAGAGGAGGGTTGCGTTAAGCTTTTGACAACCAAAGTAAAACTTTATCAGACTTATCAACTATGGATTCTATAAATTATGAACATTGTGTTGGGGCGTTCTCTCTTAGTGACGCACTGCAGAGCCCGAATATAGTAAAAAGTAAGTAAAACCTCTACAACTTTACCTAGATATAGTGAATCAATTGTAGAGAGAGTTTCCATATCGGGGATGAGTGTGGGTAAATAAGTTAGTCCCGTTGCATTGTCGCTCGAATGTAGTGAACTAGTTACAACAAGAGTCTGCACATTTTCATAATAGACAAATATGGTGGGTAAAGAAGCTAGTACTAGATAATAAGATTCATATTAGTACTTTGAATATCAAAACATTGACATTGACAGGAAAGTTAATAGAAGTGGTAGATACTATGATTCGAAAAAAGATTCATATTTTATGTTTATAAATGACAAAGTGGGTTGAAGAAAAAACAAAGAAGATTGAGAATAGAAGTTTTAAATTATAGCACTCAGGAAAAAAAAAGGCTTGAAATGGAGTTGGTATTATTATAAATAAAGATTTAAAGAATAATGCAGTAGACACACAACGATAAGGTAACCGAATTATGATGGTGAAATTAGTGCTAGGAGTAGAGGTTTTGAATATAGTTTGTTAGAAGATAGTATAAAAAGTTTTTTTAGAGGGAGTTAGATAAGTTAATTCAAAGAATTTTACAAATAAAGATGATTTGGTAAAGATGCATTAGGATATCAAGGTATTCATAGAAACTATAATTTTGCGAATATAAATGAGGAGGGTAGGGAGATTTTAAATTTTTTATAGCTTTTGATCTCTTTATAGCCAATACAATTTTCAAAAAATGAGATGAACATTTAATTACTTATAAGAGTAGCTTATTACAAATACAAATTGATTATTATTTTACGAGAAAAAAGATAGATTTGAAGAAAAAGTTTAACTACACAACATCGACTTTAGTAATGGATTTGCAAGTAAAAAAGTGTACAAAGAAAAATAGAGTACATAGAGCTATTCGGATCATATGGTGGAACCTCAAATGTGAGAAAATAGATATATTTAAACAGAAAATTCTTCAAGGAGATGCTTGAAATTATATAGATACAACTTTTGATATGTGAAACAATATGACTATACATATTAGAAAAGTAGTAAAAGATGTATTAGTCATACTAAGGGAGGCATACTAGCACAAAAAGAAGCTTGGTGGTGGAGTGAAGTGGTGCAAGATAAAATTAAGGCAAAAAAGTCATATTACAAATTGAATTATGTTAAGAAGACTCGTGAAATTTTGGAGGCTTATAAGAAAACAAAGAAAGAAGCAAAAAAAAACCCATAAGTAAAGTAAAAGCTAAAATTTAGAAGGATTTATATAAAAAAGCTTAACTTAAAAGAAGGTGAAAGAAATATTTTTAGGTTAGTTAAGGCTATACATAAGAAAACTAAGGATCTTACTTTTATTAAATGTATCAAAGATGAGGATGAGAAGATTCTAGTGGCGAATGATGATATAATAATTATGGTGGATGATATGGGTTCACTAATTCAAAAAAGGATAATACTTTATTTATTTATTTTATTATTAGATTAACCTAACTTTCTAGAATCAATTAAAGGAAGGACCAGAGCTGAATTTATAGAATGAAAACCAACTATCCCATCCCCGCCCCTATTCCCATAAAGACTTTTCTTGCCCTTCCCGTCTCCATCACCGTTTCCACTCCCTAAATCTATGCCGTTTAGGACAAGTTCCTGTAAGAAGCGAGAGATCTCCTCCTCATGAATATCCCTAGCTTAACTTTAAAGTTTGCTTGGGATTTACATCCAAAACATCTTCAGAGTTTGGATGAGATCCAGTGCATTGAAAACATCTCAGGCAAAGTTTTATGCTGGCAATTGGCTACCTATTGTCTCTCAGTTTGTCGAAAATTCTAACACATGGATGCCATTGTACATAGTATAGTATATAATGAAGTATATAAGGGTGGTTTGGTTTGGTTTCCTTGTTCATTTTGAACCTCACAACTGCAAACAGAACTACAGTTTTTTTCTTTTCTTGTTGGAACCAAACCAAATCAAACCGTTCAAGTTTTAGAACCGAATCAAACTGGTTTGGTTTGGTTCTAGCAATTTGGTTTGATTTCCTTGTTTCCTTCAATACCTTTAATTCAGACAATAGTAGAATAGTTCTTGTTTGTTAATAAGCTAAACTAACTGAACATAAATTCATGTTAGGCTTGGATAATTTAACGAGCCTAATAGTGTTTGGCTCGTGTAAGCTATAAGCCAAACATGAACGAGTTTCATGTGATCCAAACCAATCCAAATGACTAGCGGCTTAGTTCGTTTACCAGCCCTACCTCCATTATTTAACTCTCATGACCTTTAACTTGTGAGTTGATCCTGTGGTCAAGTGAACTATTATTGCTTTTTGTGCAAAATTGAGGTATAAATATGTGACTCGATGGTAGGGATGGCAATATTGGTCCAATCAATGAGAATCCAACCCAAATTGGCTGACTGGGGTAGGGATCACTTGGTTTGACTGGGTTCATGTTTGAGAAAAATCCAAACATTTTCAACCGGATTTGACCAGGTAAGAATAATAAATACCAACCCATATATGACTCGAACTAATACATATGTATATATATATATATATATATATATATATATATATATATATATATATATATATATATATATATATATATATATATATATAAATAGAGAGAGAAGTTGAACGATGCAAATTAAACCTAACCCAACCATTTATACAAGAGGAACAAGTGGAAAGTGAAAAAGTACATAGCATACTTTGCTCCTATATGTGAGTGATTTTCATTCTTCACTTTCTCTCTCTTTATATATATATATATATATTTGATGTATTTTAAGACATTTAAGTGTTAACAAATCCAAATAAATCTCAATCATTTATTTTTAAAAATTGAAATTTAAAATGTAAAAATACTCATATGAATAAAATACATATGCAAAAGTATGCATGCATTTTTTACTTTTTAAATTTAAATTTTAACCATTCATCATCAAAATTGAACGAATAAGATTTGTTTGAATTTTCTAACACCTCAGTGTGCTAGCAAATACTAGTATCTCTCTCTCTATATATATCCATATTGAGTTTTAAATTTTAAATGATGTATCCTTAAAGTTTTCCAATTATAATTATATAGATTAGATTGACAAATGATCTGAACTTAATTCAAATACTTTTGTTAATAATTCTCTTGAGACTGGAGTTGTGGTATGGGGGCACCTCTTACTCGCTCAGGTAATGAAGCAGGTAAGGGAAGCACAAAAGAAACAACAAACCTCATCCAGCCCTTCAGGCACTAAGGTAGGTACGAAGACACAAAACTGAAGTTCGGGTACGGAGCCGGGTAATGAGGCAGGGCACACGCATACCCGCCCCATTGCCATCCCTACCCAGTGGGTGTATCTGTCACCGGGCCGCCCACTTAGCGTCGGGTTGCGAAGAGTGAAAATTTTGCGATTTAACGTCTAACAGAAAGAAACGAGAGCAGAGTGCGTACAAATTGGCGCAACGGCGATTTTGGTGGTTACCAAAAGAAACCAGAATGTCTCGGCAAGAAGCGAAAGAAGAAGAGGAAAAGGCGGGCTGTTCTGGAAAGGAAGCAGCAGAGGAAGAGGAGAAAGAAAGAATAGAAGATGAAAGTGAAAGAGGGGAGGAAGATTACATTGAGCTCAAGGATCTCCGTTTGGATATCTCGAAACTGCTTAATCGAGATAATAATGGTGATGGGGGTGTTGCGAAGAAGGACAGGAGTTCCTTCACGCTTTGCCTCTGGATTTATCTTCTGAACTCGACCCAATATCCATCTTCCATCATCAACCAGGTCTCTCTCTCTCTCATTTGTCTTATCTGTTAGTGTCTTATCCTCTGTCCTGTGAAAAACCCGTTGATTCTCGAATTATCTTTTAAAAGCGTATGATTCTTTGTTTGTTAGGAGTGTCGTGATTCGGCAAGGATTTTTGTTTGTGTGGAGTCCAAATTTCTTTTCTGTGTGTATGTCTGTGCAGGTTTCTTCGGACGGTGACGCATCTGTTTCGTTTCTCGAGCTCAATGAAGAGAGAAAGATCACTCTCATGCCATTAGTTTTGACGCACAAAGAGGCGTCTCTTGACGAGGCTGAACGTCCATTCGTTTCGGCGGAGCTCGAGTGTCCCTTTGAGAAATGGGTTCATGTTGCATGCGAGGTTGGTCGTTTGTGTTCTCTCTGGAGAATGTTTTGTTGAAATCCCAGTTACCAGTTTGCTTTCCTTTGAGGATTCCTTGATGTTCTTGCTGCATACTGTAAAAGAAATGAGATTGAACGAACAACAATTTTTTTTTATTATATATGCCGGCGAATACAAAGTTCAAAGAAAGTATGGTTCGAGGATATTCAACAGTAATGATACATCTTCACTCCACAAGTTGTAGCCATTTACATTTCCATTATGGGAAAACTTTTCTGCTGCACGTCCATGCTCGAAAGAGAAAGGAAGTGATGAGGTAGTTAACATCTGCCCAGAACTTAGTCGGATTTTTTTACCGTGTATTTTAGAAATTACGGGATTTTCATTGGGCATCGGTCCTAGCGTCTTACTATGGAGCTCAAATATAGTGAAGTTGCAAGAGACTTTACATTTTGCCCAGAGCTTATAAGGTATTTATCTTGAGGTTTATTGTTCTTCACTTTCAATTCAGGTATCCACAAATTGTAAGTTAACTGAAACTATCATGTTGTAACCATACTGAAACTTACTAAGTTCCCTATTAGAACCGGCAATCTTTGTTACAGATGCCCACCTATCATGTTGTAACCATCAGTAGCATTACTTTTACCTTCAGTTATTAAAAAAAGAAAACTGAAATGCATCATTTATATAGGCCTGTCGTGGTAAAAAGTTGAGATAAGTATTTGAATGTTCATTTGTCTACTGATAACAAACCACCTCCAAGAAAAAACTATACTGTGACTTCGTTAAGGCAGGTACCTTCTGATTGTTTGAGACTATAGGAGGTCACATGAACCAAAGGATTATCTTCATCATTATCAACAACAAGAACAACAACTAAGCCTTTTCCCATACTAGATGAGGTTGGCTATATGGATTCTTTATTTCCATAGACCTCGACCTTATGTCATGCTGACAGTTAACTCAACAAAAGTTATATGACTCTTTATTATTTCCTTCCAGTAATTTTGTAGTCTCTCTTCCTTTCTTAACATTTTCACTATCGAGTTTCTCACATCTTACTGAAACCTCCTTTGGTCACCTTTCAACATGTCCAAACCAATTTAAACGATGTCCTCTCATTTTATCATTTATTGGTGTCACTCCCAATTTGTCTTTAGTAACCTCATTATGAATACAGTCTTTCCAAGAAAACTTAAATTTATGTCACACTGGTTACAGATGCCAAGCATGAATTAGCCCTCACTGGAACATAGGCATCTATACCTTGTTGGTAACCACTCGGTTTTTGACTGATTTACTATAGCAAACATTATTATATGGAAAGAACATGGGAGTCGGATAAGCTTCTGACCAGAATTGGTTCTCAAAATCAAATACCCAGCGGGTAAATAGGCCAGATAGCCAAAGTCTTTACACTCGAAAACTCACACATTTAGAGAACTTCGACTGTTACTGGAAAAACATGACTTATTGCACTATTATAAGGCTTATCACAACAACCAATAACTTACCTCTGCCTTTCCTACTTTCAGTTGTAATATAAAACAAATCTAGAGATGATTCTTTCGAAAGACATTTAATATGCAGATTGTAAAAACGGGTAAAAGTGAATGTAAAACTGCATCATGCGTAAGCTCATACTCTGGCCAACCGAGATAGAAGCAATCTTGGACAAGGCAGGTAAAAATCACCAAATATCCAACTTTCCAACCACGAATTAACAGAAGATTTTTCTTTTCAGAAGAAGAAATACACCCAAATATACTCCGTTATATTCTTTACACAATCTAGGATGAGTTTTATTCATCCGTGGAAGGGTTTCACATGAGAGAAATATCCATTCAGTTGCGTAAATCTCTTTAAGCACCTTAATAGGAGACCTGGGATTTTTCATAATGAGAGAATTCATTTCTTCTGAGGGCTGCCCAAGGCCCTCAGCTGATGCAGAGCAAGCCAATCAAAATGTTTTGTTTGCTTCAGCTGCCAAACAGCTAAAGTTTGACCTGGATTCTCAAAAGTTGAGATTCCATATCAAATTTAAAGTTAAAGTAAGCGTGCCCACAGTATTTCTCTATCTTCAAGAGTTCCTCCTGAAAGGGAGATTGTGCACAACCACCCAGCTGAATTAGTCGAGAAAAAAGCAGGGGCTCTGCATTATACTCAACAATGAGCTAACACTACCGTATATCCGGACAAATAGGAAGCGTCGAACGTACTGTAAATTCAAAAAACAAGCAAGAATCTCAGGGAATAGGAATGCATGAACAAAAAGAAAGAAAGGAGGATCCCTTTCTAATGCTGAAAAAACTCACTTGATGGCAATGCAGCAAACTAGTGGAAGGAAGGGATAGGACAATGCCAAGCAATCCGGAATGCTGAAGTACAGATATTACTCGACCAACATAACATAGGTCAAACCATTAGCCGTTGAGAGAGACAGAGAGAGAGAGAGAGAGAGAGAGAGAGAGAGAGAGAGAGAGAGAGAGAGAGAGAGAGAGAGAGCAATCTTTACATTTAGAAGCATTTTTGTTTAAAGCAAAACGTAGTAGCCTGCATTTTCGGAATCAACCAACACCCAAATGCAAAAATACGAAAAGGATTATGTATGGAAAACAAACAAACAGAAGAAGATGCTGCCATTTTTCCTCACACCAATTTGCCCGCATTTCTGTATTACATCGCTGAGAGAGAGAGAGAGGTACCATGGTGGTGCTTCGAGGAAACTGCGCCAAACAATAAGGGCAGCAGGATAAGAAGAACGATTCCAAAGCTGAGACTCGCTCTTCCCATCCTCTCTTTCTAGTCCGCCCGGAGTCTTTGGCCGTGAGTGTGAATTGAGAAACAAAAGAGAAACGGGGAAACAAAGAGACCGCCCAAAGCAGCATAGAAAGTGACAACGGATCGACTATGGCGCAGAGCGAGTCCCTCCTGCCGTTGAAATGTGGATTCCAGCATCAGCAAGCAATGGAGAAGACATGATTCAGTGCAGCAGGAAATTGGCTTCCCCTTTTTCTCTCTGGCCTGCAACAAGTGAAACTAGTGAAATTTACGTGATCGTCTATTTCAAACTGGCCCGACCATTTCATTCGGAATCAAATTGGGCCAGGAATCAAAACCAGTGAAACTAAATCTTGAACTAGAGGTCACATAGTTCAGTTTTGGTGCTACTTTTCATCAAAAACAGCTCAAAACTGAAAACGATAGTTCCAAACCATTGTAATGTTTTTACCAATTCATAGTCGTTTAGGACTCAAACCGAAACTATCTTGCAACCACCTCCGGGTCAATTTGATTATGGATCCAAGTACGGGGTAATCGATATCGACGGCTTAGAACAGTCAGTTATGAAAATCGGACATGTCTAAGTTTGCTTCTTTGTTCTAATGACATTATCAAAGGGCATCTGATCTATAAAAGCTATTAGTTTGCTCGTTTATTAAACTATCATCAAAACACCTGCAAAGTGATGCTTTGCTCTTTGTTTTTTGCATTGACAATAAGAAAGCTCGTTGCTTCAAAAATCATCAAAGCAGCAGGGGTTTCCACTCCACCCACACCCGCCCTGCACTAGAGAGATCTTACTAAACCCTACCCCAATGGCTCTTGAGGATCAAACCCCGAACCCAACCTGAACTTACCCAAGCATAATTAACCTGCCCCGCTTCAACTTATAAAAAATATTTTAAAACACTTAATAGCATATACTTTATATAATATGTTTTATTATATATAAAACATGTATACATTATATATATAAGGGGGTGGGATGACCAATGGGTTTATCTTAAACCTTACCCAAGCCCAACACAACTCTGCCCTGCTTATGGGTTTGCCCTTCCCTGCCTCGCCACATCTACAACGGGACAGGTTTTTTCCTTACGAACCCTCCTATGTAGTTTTTTATTACATGTGCATATGGCTTGCTCAAGTTTAAAATATTATGGTTGGATTTAAATTTCAAGAAGATTTGGATCGGGTTTTATAGACCTGATCTAATATCCAACGGGCATGTGGCCCTATGGACCAACCTAGCCTGGCCCTCAGGGTCATATGAACCAAGAATTTGGCCTTGTTCAAATATGGGCTGAAATTCTCGACTCGACCCTTCATTTTTCCAGTTCCGGACGGTCCATGCCTATTCTGATATCTCTAGATCTGATCCTTTAAAACATAATATACACTATATATATAGGGGGTGGGGTGAGGTGGGTTTACCTTAAACCTTACTCAAACCCAACCCAACCCAACTCTGCCCCTCCTTGTGGGTTTTCCTTGCCTCGTCTCGCCTACGTCCATAGCAGGGCAGGTTTTTCCTTGTGAACCCACCCCATGTAGGGGCAGGGTCGGGTGGGTACCCACCCCATGTAGTGGATTTGATCCTTTAATAGATGCAATCACTATGTTGGTAAAACCTTACCTTTAAGTAGTTAAAATCCAATTGGTAGCCTTTGTAGCAATGCAAAGAAAGCCAACTAAAAGATTTACCATTTGAAATCAATCGTTTTCACATAAGCATGCTGTTATGATGACTCAATCCAGTTGTAGAGTTGGATTTGCAGAAAACAGATCGGAACCGGCCCGTAATAGATCGCATAATGGTCCAACGAGCATGGTATTATTAGAATTTTACATATATGTCTCACAGTGGTATTTTACATATACATGATCAATTTGGAACCGGCCCCGTGATTCCAACCGGAACTAAACTGAATACAAGAACCGAAAAGAACCTGAATCCATCAAACCTGACTCAGAATTGGATCAGGAATTAGTGACCACCCAGTTCTGTTCAAATCCTACCTTTCATGGATCTGGAACGAATACTTTGTTTTATTTTTTAATTTCAGGATTTTGATGTCTTTCCGCTTCATGAGGTTTATGACTCAAACCGTAATTGGGTCTGACCCAACCCTGATTAGGTTCAAGTTCTTGGTTTCAGGAAAACCAGAACATGCCGTGTCTAGTCTGTCTCTTTTCTCGTATAAGGAATCATTAGGAAGCACCTTTTTCATTTATCTTTCTTCTTAATTAAAAATAAAGTATAATGTGCACAAAGAGCAATAACTCACCCTCGAACTATAATGTCTTACTTTGATGACATACTAATTCAAAGAACTCAACTACTCTTTTACCATTGTCAGCTCGCTTCATGTGGGCCTGGGTAAGGGATCACCCTTACATGGCCGGTCACAAGCCCGGATAAAGGAGGAGGGTTGCATTAGGTTTTCGACGGCCAACATTAGAGAGAGAATTATAATGTCTTACACTTTGATGACATACTAATTCAAAGAACTCAACTACTCTTTCACCATTGTCAGCTCCCTTCATGTGGGCCTGGGTAAGTTGTGGGTCTCCTCAAGTAGACACGGTTGATCTTGGTTTTCCTCAAACCAAAAACAAGAATGGAACCTGGATATGGTGCTCTTGAGCTACCAGTTTTGGTTTTAGTTGTAAATGGATTGGAATTAGGAAAAAAGACATTAAAATTAAAAAAATAAAACCGGTAGTTTGAACCATCGGTTATGGTTTCATGGAAGGTCAGAATCAATACCAAATCAGATGATCTCTGGTCCTAGGTCAATTGGTTCCTGGCCCAGTTCTGTTCTGCTTGGAACTGTTGCGTCTGTTCCAAACCGGCTATGTCTAGGCAGTGACAACCCTAACAACTTAGAATCTTAGATCCTCATTTCATGCAATTCTTCACATCATTGCCTTCCAAGGAACGAGGGAACGTGAGTTTAGTATAAAATGGTTAATAGGAGCTAGAGAAACTGGTCCCAGCTAGAAGGTGGGTCGCTTAAGCTAGAACACGCTAGCTCTAGCAAGGACCACGTTTCTCCTAGAAACATGCTATTATGCCATAAATTAACTTTATTTTGTGTAAGCAAATGTGGGAAAACAAACTTGCATCGAACAATTTTAATGTTTTTTTCTAATTCTGTTAATGTAAGGGATCACTCTTGCATGACCGGTCACAAGGCCGGATAAAAGAGGAGGGTTGCGTTAAGCTTTTGACAACCAAAGTAAAACTTTGTCTGACTTATCAACAATGGATTCTATAAATTATGAATATTGTATTGGGGCGTTCTCTCTTAGTGACGCACTGCAGAGCCCGAATACAATAAAAAGTAAGTAAGACCTCTACAACTTTACCTAGATATAGTGAATCAATTGTAGAGAGAGTTTCCATATCATGGATGAGTATGGGTAAAAAAGTTAGTCCTATTGCATTGTCGCTCGAATGTAGTGAGCTAGTTACAACAAGAGTTTCCACATTTTCATAATAGACAAATATGGTGGATAAAAAAGCTATTAGATAATAAGATTCATATTAGTACTTTGAATATCAAAACATTGACCGGAAAGTTAATAGAAGTGGTAGATACTATGATTCGAAAAAAGATTCATATTTTATGTTTACAAATGACAAAGTGGGTTGAAGAAAAAACAAAGAAGATTGAGAATAGAAGTTTTAAATTATAGCACTGAGGGAAAAAAAAGGCTTGAAATGGAGTTGGTATTATTATAAATAAAGATTTAAAGGATAATGTAGTAGACATACAATGATATAATAACTGAATTATGATGGTAAAATTAGTGCTAGGAGTAGAGGTTTTGAATATAGTTTGTTAGAAGATAATATAAAAAGTTTTTTTTAGAGGGGGTTAGATAAGTTAATTCAAAGAATTTTACAAATAAAGATGATTTGTTTAGGAGGAAACTTAAATGGACATATTGGTAAAAATGCATTACGATATCAAGGTATTCATAGAAACTATAATTTTACGGATATAAATGAGGAGGGTAGGGAGATTTTAAATTTTTTATAGCTTTTGATCTCTTTATAGCCAATACAATTTTCAAAAAAATGAGATGAACATTTAATTACTTATAAGAGTAGCTTATTACAAATACAAATTGATTATTCTTTGGTAAGAAAAAAGATAGATTGTGTTGTAAAGATTGCAGGATAATTCCAAGAAAAAGTTTAACTACACACATCGACTTTAGTAATGGATTTGTAAGTAAAAAAGTGTACAAAGAAAAATAGAGTACATAGAGCTATTCGGATCATATGGTGGAACCTCAATTGTGAGAAAATAGACATATTTAAACAAAAAATTCTTCAAGGAGATGCTTGAAATTATATAGATACAACTTTTGATATGTGGAACAATATGACTTTACATATTAGAAAAGTAGTAAAAGATGTATTAGTCATACTAAGGGAGATATACTAGCACAAAAAGAAGCTTGGTGGTGGAGTGAAGTGGTGCAAGATAAAATTAAGGCAAAAAAGTCATATTACAAATTGAATTATGTTAAGAAGACTCGTGAAACTTTGGAGGCTTATAAGAAAGCAAAGAAAGAAGCAAAAAAAAAACCATATGTGAAGTAAAAGCCAAAATTTAAAAGGATTTATATAAAAAAGCTTAACTCAAAAAAATGTGAAAGAAATATTTTTAGGTTGGTTAAGGCTATACATAAGAAAACTAAGGATCTTACTTTTATTAAATGTATCAAAGATGAGGATGAGAAGATTCTAGTGGCAAATGATGATATAATAATTATGGTGAATGATATGGGTTCACTAATTCAAAAAAAGGTAATACTTTATTTATTTATTTTATTATTAGATTAACCTAACTTTCTAGAATCAATTAAAGGAAGGATTAGAGCTGAATTTATAGAATAAAAACCAACTATCCCACCCCCGCCCCTATTCCCATAAAGAATTTTCTTGCCCTTCCCGTCTCCATCACCGTTTCCACTCCCTAAATCTATGCCGTTTAGGACAAGTTCCTGTAAGAAGCGAGAGATCTCCTCCTCATGAATATCCCTAGCTTAACTTTAAAGTTTGCTTGGGATTTACATCCAAAACATCTTCAGAGTTTGGATGAGATCCAGTGCATTGAAAACATCTCAGGCAAAGTTTTACGCTGGTAGTTGGCTACCTATTATCTCTTAGTTTGTCGAAAATTCTAACACATGGATGCCATTGTACATAGTATAGTATATAATGAAGTATATAAGGGTGGTTTGGTTTGGTTTCCTTGTTCATTTTGAACCTCATAACTGTAAACAGAACTATAATTTTTTTCTTTTCTTGTTGGAACCAAACCAAATCAAACCATTCAAGTTTTAGAACCGAATCAAACTGGTTTGGTTTGGTTCTAGCAATTTGGTTTGGTTTCCTTGTTTTCTTCAATATCTTTAATTCAGACAATAGTAGAATAGTTCTTGTTTGTTAATAAACTAAACTAGCGGAACATAAATTCATGTTAGGCTTGATAATTTAACGAGCCTAATAGTGTTTGGCTCGTGTAAGCTACAAGCCAAACATGAACGAGTTGTATGTGATCCAAACCGATCCAAATGACTAGCGGCTCAGTTCGTTTACCAGCCCTACCTCCAGTATTTAACTCTCATGACCTTTAACTTGTGAGTTGATCCTGTGGTCAAGTGAACTATTATTGCTTTTTGTGCACAATTGAGGTATAAATATGTGACTCGATGGTAGGGATGGCAATATTGGTCCAACCAATGAGAATCCAACCCAAATTGGCTGACTGAGGTAGGGATCACCTGGTTTGACTGGGTTCATAATAACAACAAAAACAACTAAGCCTTTTCCCATACTAGACGGGGTCGGCTACATGGATTCTTTGTTTCCATAGATCCCTATCTTGTGCCATGTTAGCAGTTAACTCCCAATAAGCTAGATCGTTCTTTATTGTTTCTTTCCAACACTTTTGTGGTCGTCCTCTACCTCTTTTAATACTTTCCAAATTTAGTTTTTCTAACCTTCTTACAGGTTCTTCTTTTGATCTTCTTTCTATATGTCCAAACCATCTTAAACGATGTTCTCTCATTTTATCCTCTATTGGTGTCACTCATATTTTGTTTATAATAACCTCATTATATATACGGTCTTTTCTTGTATAACCACTCATCCATCTCAACATCTTCATTTCTGTCACAGACATCTTTTGTACATGTTGATGATTAACTGCCCAACACTCAAAACCATAAAACATGGCAGGCCTAATTGCTGCTCTATAATATTTTCTTTTTAATTTTAATGGTATCTTCTTATCACAAAGAATACCTGATGCTCCTCTCCATTTTAACCAACCAGCATTAATTCTATGTATAACATCTCCATCAATTCTTCCATCACTCTGAAAAATTGACCTTAGGTATTTAAAACTTTCCTTCTGATGAATGCAATATGTGCCTATTTTAATTTCTATGTCCTCTCAAGTAACCAAATGATCAAACTTACATTCCATATATTCTATCTTTGTTCTACTAAGTTGGAGGCCTTTGCTTTCTAATGTTTCTCTCCATAGTTCTAATTTTCTATTAACTTTTTCCTTAGACTCCTCCACTAATACAATGTCATCTGCAAATAACATACACCAAGATACTTTATCTTGAATATATTTTGTTAACTCATCCATCACCATTATAAATAAGTATGGGCTTAAAGTTGATCCTTGATGTAACCCAATATTAACTTCAAAGAAGTCTGTCATTCCTTCATGAGTCCTCACACATGTTTTTGCACCATCATACATGTCTCTTATAAGGTTAATATATGTCAATGGGATACCTCTTTTTTCCAAAGTTCTCCAAAGAACCTCCCTCGGTATCCTATCATAAGCTTTTTCTAGATCAATAAATATCATGTAAAAGTCTTTCTTTTTTGCTCTAAAATATTCCATAAGACGTCTCAAAAGGTGAATCGCTTCAATAGTAGATCTGCCTGGCATGAACCCAAATTGGTTCTCTATTGTACTTGATACTTGTCTTAACCTACGTTCAATAATTCTTTCCCATAATTTCATAGTATGACTCATTAACTTGATACCTCGATAATTCACACAATTTTGAATGTCTCCCTTGTTCTTATATACGGGTATAAGTGTACTTGCTCTCCATTCCTCAGGCATCTTTTGGTTTTTCCATATTTCATTAAATAGTCTTGTAAGCCAAGTGATTCCTATTTCTCCTAGTATTTTCCAAACTTCTATAGGAATATTATCTGGTCCTACCGATTTACCACTCTTCATATGTTTAAGAGCCTCTTTGACTTCATTCTTTTGAATACGTCGGTAGAAATTGTGGTTTATATACTTTTCTGACTTGGCTAAATCTCCTAAACTAATACTAACATCTTTATTTTCATTAAAAAGATTATAAAAATAGTTTTTCCATCTATTTCTTATATCATCATTTGCCACTAGAATTTTTTCATCCTTGTCTTTTATGCATCTAACATAATTAAGATCTTTAGTTTTCTTATCTCTAGCCCTAGCTATCCTAAAAATATCTCTTTCACCCTCTTTTGAGTTGAATTTTTTATATAAGTCCTCCCAAATCTTAGCTTTTGCTTTACAATGGCCTTTTTTGCTTCATTTTTTGCTTTCTTATAAACTTCTAAAGTTTCACTAGTTTTCTTAGCATAATGTAATTTGTAACATGCCCTCTTTGCATTGATTTTATTTTGTACTACTTCACTCCACCACCAAGCTTCTTTTTGTGCAGTACACCTCCCTTAGATACCCCTAACACATCTTTCGCAACTTTCCTAATATGTATAGCCATATTGTTCCACATATCACAGGATGTGCCAACATAATTCCAAACATCTCCTTGCAGCACTTTCTGTTTAAATATATCTTCTTTCTCACTTTTGAGGTTCCACCATTTAGTCCGAATAGCTCGATGCACTCTTTTCTTCTTTGTTCATTTTTTTATTTGTAAATCCATAACTAAAAGTCGATGTTGGGTGGTTAAGCTTTCTCCTGGAATTACCTTACAATCTTTACAATACACTCTATCTTTTTTTCTACAAATAAAGTAATCAATTTGTGTTTGTGATAAGCCACTCTTATAAGTGATTAAATGTTCATCTCGTTTTTTGAAGATTGTATTGACTATAAAGAGATCAAATGCCATAGCGAAATTTAAAATCTCCCTACCTTTCTCATTTATATCCCCAAAACCAAAGTTTCCATGGTTTGACTGGGTTCATGTTTGAGAAAAATCCAAACATTTTCAACCGGATTTGACCAGGTAAGAATAATAAATACCAACCCATATATGACTCGAACTAATACATATGTATATATATATGTATATGTATATATATATATATATATATATATAAATAGAGAGAGAAGTTGAACGATGCAAATTAAACCTAACCCAACCATTTATACAAGAGGAACAAGTGGAAAGTGAAAAAGTACATAGCATACTTTGCTCCTATATGTGAGTGATTTTCATTCTTCACTTTCTCTCTCTTGATATATATATATATATATATATATATATTTGATGTATTTTAAGACATTTAAGTGTTAACAAATCCAAATAAATCTCAATCATTTATTTTTAAAAATTGAAATTTAAAATGTAAAAATACTCATATGAATAAAATACATATGCAAAAGTATGCATGCATTTTTTACTTTTTAAATTTAAATTTTAACTATTGATCATCAAAATTGAACGAATAAGATTTGTTTGAATTTTCTAACACCTCAGTGTGCTAGAAAATACTAGTATCTCTCTCTCTCTCTCTCTATATATATATATATATATCCATATTGAGTTTTAAATTTTAAATGATGTATCCTTAAAGTTTTCCAATTGTAATTATATAGATTAGATTGACAAATGATCTGAACTTAATTCAAATACTTTTGTTAATAATTCTCTTGAGACTGGAGTTGGGGTATGGGGGCACCCCTTACTCGCTCAGGTAATGAAGCAGGTAAGGGAAGCACAAAAAGAAACAACAAACGTCATCCAGCCCTTCAGGCACTAAGGTAGGTACGAATACACAAAACTGAATTTCGGGTACGGAGCCGGGTAATGAGGCAGGGCACACGCATACCCGCCCCATTGATATCCCTACCCAGTGGGTGTATCTGTCACCGGGCCGCCCACTTAGCGTCGGGTTGCGAAGAGTGAAAATTTTGCGATTTAACGTCCAACAGAAAGAAACGAGAGCAGAGTGCGTACAAATTGGCGCAACGGCGATTTTGGTGGTTACCAAAAGAAACCAGAATGTCTCGGCAAGAAGCGAAAGAAGAAGAGGAAAAGGCGGGCTGTTCTGGAAAGGAAGCAGCAGAGGAAGAGGAGAAAGAAAGAATAGAAGATGAAAGTGAAAGAGGGGAGGAAGATTACATTGAGCTCAAGGATCTCCGTTTGGATATCTCGAAACTGCTTAATCGAGAAAATAATGGTGATGGGGGTGTTGCGAAGAAGGACAGGAGTTCCTTCACGCTTTGCCTCTGGATTTATCTTCTGAACTCGACCCAATATCCATCTTCCATCATCAACCAGGTCTCTCTCTCTCTCATTTGTCTTATCTGTTAGTGTCTTATCCTCTGTCCTGTGAAAAACCCGTTGATTCTCGAATTATCTTTTAAAAGCGTATGATTCTTTGTTTGTTAGGAGTGTCGTGATTCGGCAAGGATTTTTGTTTGTGTGGAGTCCAAATTTCTTTTCTGTGTGTATGTCTGTGCAGGTTTCTTCGGACGGTGACGCATCTGTTTCGTTTCTCGAGCTCAATGAAGAGAGAAAGATCACTCTCATGCCATTAGTTTTGACGCACAAAGAGGCGTCTCTTGACGAGGCTGAACGTCCATTCGTTTCGGCGGAGCTCGAGTGTCCCTTTGAGAAATGGGTTCATGTTGCATGCGAGGTTGGTCGTTTGTGTTCTCTCTGGAGAATGTTTTGTTGAAATCCCAGTTACCAGTTTGCTTTCCTTTGAGGATTCCTTGATGTTCTTGCTGCATACTGTAAAAGAAATGAGATTGAACGAACAACAAATTTTTTTTATTATATATGCCGGCGAATACAAAGTTCAAAGAAAGTATGGTTCGAGGATATTCAACAGTAATGATACATCTTCACTCCACAAGTTGTAGCTATTTACATTTCCATTATGGGAAAACTTTTCTGCTGCACGTCCATTCTCGAAAGAGAAAGGAAGTGATGAGGTAGTTAACATCTGCCTAGAACTTAGTCGGATTTTTTTACCGTGTATTTTAGAAATTACGGGATTTTCATTGGGCATCGGTCCTAGCGTCTTACTATGGAGCTCAAATATAGTGAAATTGCAAGAGACTTTACATTTTGCCCAGAGCTTATAAGGTATTTATCTTGAGGTTTATTGTTCTTCACTTTCAATTCAGGTATCTACAAATTGTTTGCGCCTTCGCATTGACGGACGAGTTGTTGGCGAGAAGCATTTGGCTTTACTTTCAGCAGATTACCCTGTTTGGAAACCTGCAAACATAACATTGATTGGTAATGATGGAGCGGATAACAGGCTTTGGGGGTATGTTCATTTTGTTCGTGTCTTTGAGCTTCCAGTTGTTCCAGGGCACTTAATGGAGGTAAACAAATGTAGTTCAACTAGCTTTAAGTGGATGAACTTGCAATTCTGTAACTTCCAATAATGCATTCAAGGGTTATTTTCATGCTTCTCAAATATGTTTCCTGGTGGCAGAACCCGCCATTGGTGTTATCTCTTGATGGTTCGTCATGTCTGACAGAAAATAATGAAATTGTGGAAGGAAATGATGGCGTGTGGAATGTTGTTGGTGGTAAGGTGAGATAATTCTTTTGTTTGTTTTGGAACAAGGCTTTTTGCTATATGCGTTTTTGAAATGTCAGGGATATGGATGAGATAGTAGTATATTGGTAATATCAAGTTGGACCAGCAATTCCCAGTACAAACTTGCATGCATGCATGAACATATGTGTATATATATATATATATATATATATATACTAGCAGAAAATCTTCATTTTCCTGCATATACAGGGTATGGCATTTAGTTTACTTTAGTTTAACCAAATAACGGAACTAAAAGAACAGGACAAGAAAGCTCTTGCATGTTTCTATTGCCTGATTTGGCCGTTCTATTGACTTGCACAGTAAACATAAAACTTTTAATATGCTGTCCTCTAACGCTCCTATGTGAAGTGTACAACAATCATCATTGGGACATTTGTATGTTGACAGAAAAGCATTAGGCATTTGGTGTAGTAAGTCTAATGCTGGTAAATGCACCAATCTTCTCTTGGCTCTGCTCCGTTTGACTTGTCATGAGTTTTTTAAAATTTGGTTCATGATCTCAATGCATAAAGCACTATCTGACTCATTAATGATTAGCCTACAAGAGCTGAATGTAAACATTACGTGTAGAAATTTCCCAGCTTATATATTCTCATATATATACGCGCACGCACACACACACTAGGAAAACATGTTAAACCAACCCGTGGGTGGATATACATGTAATGATCAAATCTGTCAGTTTCACGAGAAATTGCATTGTAGATGAAATTCAGGAAATTTAACTTCTAATGAAGATTATGTTAGAAGTTACATTTTCAAGTCTAGTGGTCGGTGACTCGTTCGTGTTCATTTCAACAACTCAGGTTGTGTTTGACTTCTCTCAACCGATCTAAGGAGCTGAACTAACAAGATTTGAGTTGGCAAATGAACCGTGAACTGTTGCTGTTTGGTTCATTCTGCTCATTTACCTGCCCTAAGTAAATCCCATTTCGTGCAAATTTATAGAATTAAACAAGAAGGACAATAAAGAGATGTGCATGTTCAGCACTTTGGACCATTGACTTGCATGTTGAGCATACAAAATTCCAAATATATGAAGCTAACAAAACCATGTACCTTGAGATTTCCTCCGGACTTCTTTCAGTGAGAATTCTTTACTTCATTTACTAATATTCTAAACCTTCCTGGTTTCTTGCCATGTGATTGCTTTTTTATGCTTTGCTACTCTGTATTCTGTACTTCATGATCACCCCTCGTTACCAAAGATGGAATCAAGGGGGGCTGGAAATGGCAAATAAACTGAAAGCACTGAAAAATAGTTTGTCACTTGACTTCTAACCTGAACTTTGGCTGAGGCTTGATCCACCTACGAGTGTCCTCCAGTTAAACTCCTCCAACATGTTGAAAAACAGCTTATCATGGACAGCATGCTGCAGTTAGTGTAGCTTGAGTCTAGAAAAAACATTCACTAGGATATGTTGATTTGTGTTGTTTCTTGAACCAGGCCACTGGCATGTGTGGACAGACCATCCATAATATCATATGTATTCAACAAGCTGATAAATTGTCATGTGTAGTCAACATGCTTATATTTTGCATTTTTCCCTTCTCAAAGAAGAAAGAACCATAGAGTCCTCTGTTTCAATTTTCGTATTTAACATAACCTACTTCCTAAATAAAAGAAAAGGGTCTACTGCTGTGTGTGCGTGTCTCTGTGCATGAGCATATGTGTGTGCATGCACTCACATACACTCACACATATATATGTATATTTCTTAATTAATTATCATTTATGCTAGCAGTAGTAGCATTTGCCTCTGGAAAGGTGTTGATAACAGGAAATACCCTTTGATGAATAACCAAAGGTCCAAAACTTCTGCTTCTGATGAGCAAAGGGTTGCATCTGTATGCAATTAGGAGGCCTTTATATGAGGAAATTAGAGCTTAGGTCTGGTCAATGTTTCACATCTTTGATATTCGTCAGAGATATAAGTTCTGTCTATCCCACATTTGTTCATTAGATAAGTAAATGTTTCAATATTGATACCCTAAACCGGTGGATTTATCCAATAATCCTCTTCAATGTTGCAAAACTCCATCTATGGTGAGGCTTCATTGTTAGGTAGCTGAGAGCCAGTGGAGAACTTTTTCTTGATTGGATCTTTCATTGGGGATTTGATCTTCTTCAACACTGATACATCAGATCCCATTAGAATCCTGAAGTTCATGGTTAAAGGAGAATAGGTCTATGATTGGTGAGCTCCTAGGAATGTCCTTATATTGTACACTCTCAGCCCGATCTAATATGGGAAAACACTAGGTTAAGGTGTGGGTGTGTCCTCTCTCTCTCTCCCCCCTATACATATGTATATAAGAGAGAGAGTTTTCTGTCTGCTGCAGCAGAGGTGGTAGGAATCAGAGTTGTAGAAGTCATGAACTTTGTAGTCATGCACCCTGTGGAGGCAGAAACATAACTTTTGATAAGACTACTGAACCTTACCTGCTGGTAACTAGGTACACTCATGCCATTGCTTTCTCACAAACCTGAAGATTACATAACAGTTGTTAAGACTTAAGAATCTTACCTGAACAGGCCATTCTCGAAATGAGCCTTCATGAGCCAAGCCAAGCTGAACATATCGTGTGATATGCCAGCTCATGTTCAGTGGATATTCTGCATGAACTCAAAACAAATGGTGTCTTGGAGATGAGCTGAACCATGAGTATCTCTGCTCGTTTACCAGCCCAAGAAGAAGCCTGCAGGGGCTGTGAAACTGGTTAGTGACGTTTGGCCTGTTGTCTCAATCTTCGTTGCATTCTCAGCCCCATTAGTTTCTTACCTGCATCTCTCTTCACATGGTAGAGGTGTGATATTTACTTTGTAAGAGGTGCTTTCTCACGGTTCCTTACATGTTTGCTGCAAGTATGAATCTAATGCTTGCAAAAATTTCAAGAGATATCTCAAGATTGGTGCACTTCCATAAATAAGAAGCATGAGTTTTTGAAGAGATCAGGAGTGCCTAGAGCTATTTGATAGTGGGTTAGATCAATCGAACATTGTTTTCCTTTTAGAAGGAATACTATAAAGAAGGGCCATCAGTTAGGTCATTTGTTCTGAATAGTTGCTTAAGAAATCATATGTATCAAGTAATGTTTCAAGCTCCCTTTCCAAGGGATTACTTGCTAATGAAGGTTCAGATTTGATGTTCTTTTAAATGAGGTTCGTAACATATGTTTAAGAGAATGGAAGAAAAAACAAAATAAAATGCCATAAATCATATTAAGTTGTTCTACATGGAAGAGGGCTAAGAGATATACTTCTTCTTCATGTAAGTGGGTAATGCTTTATGTAAGGAATTCAAATTTATGATTTGTGTGGTTTTTCATTTTTGTCCAGGCCTCCTGCCGCAGGAACTTTGTACTCTATGTAGTTCTGTTAGATGCCCTTGGTCGGTCGGCACGGAGGGAAATTGAGGTTCTTTTGCTTTCTAACGATTCTCATTTACGGTGATATCTGCAGTAACTGCTTCTTAATGTCTCCTTATTGTTGTATGTCCTGACAATTCAGATTGTAGCTTCACTTGTGTATGCGGATAATGGGTTACCTGTTGAGAAATCAAAAGATGATGCGGAAGCTCCACTTCTGACAACAGTCGATGGCATTGAGTTCTCTTCTAATGATAGGCCTGTTAAACTTTTGCAGGGACATGCTTCCTTTAAGCTAAAAATATCTCAGGTATGCTTTGCTTCTCGTCATTTAAAGTTTCCTAAATGTTTTCAACGTTTGTTACCTTCATTTTGTGGTATGTTACTCTCCACAGGATTCCATCTTTGATCTTTTGTTTCTGTATGCAGCTTTCTTCTAAATGTGAGAACAGACTATTTCGTGTTCGGTTTGAGCCCTCAAAGGAGCAACGATATCCGTTTTTTGTAGCATATTCTCATCTAATTCGTTGTGTGTCAAGGAGTCGTAGTACCCAGCCATTATCTATGCGGAAAAAGTCTAATCCAGCAGCATATCAGATTGATGCATCTCAATCCCCTGGTGCTGATGAAGAATCTAATGAAGCGCAAGAAGATGGGGAAGATCACTTTCCAGTATCAAGTTTCCAAGGTTCTGGACCTTCTTTCAAACGTGTCAAGGTAGGACACTGGAAGATTGCACCAAAGGTCAGTGGCATATTGGTTTAGAACTTCGCTGTTTGAGAAAGCAATGTCTGTACTGTTAAGGGAAGTCGTGTTATACATGTTGAGTCGTGTAAATACATATTCAAGTCATTTTGAGTCTTATGTCATCTTAGAAATAGATAATACTTATTAGGGGTAGATTAGAAAATTAAGTTAGATAGGGTATTAATAGGAGTCATTAGGGTTTAGTAAGTTAATGAGAAAAGGAGCAGGGCGGCTGCATCAAGAGTGCCGATATCCTGGTTCTGGGCAGATTGGAGGAATGCTTCCAATCTGCGGTACTTTGTAAATCTTTTCTATTTGATTAATGAAGTTTTTTTGCTAATATGGTATCAGAGCCTATATGGCATTTAATTCGATGATTTTGTGAAGAAGAAACTCAGAATCAGATTCGTTGTGAGTTGGATTCGTGACAGAGTACATTCTTGACTTAGAAAAATCGTATTTGGAATCTTATATGATTATGTGAAATTCATTCTTTGAAAATAGTGGACAGCAGATTTTTTTTGGGATGATTTAAGGCGTGATTGTCACATTTGTGATTGATTTAACGTGGCATTCATCTTCAAGTTCTATCATCATTCCATCAAAATCGTGATTGCCCTAAGAAAGTCGCAGATTGGGTGGACGATCTTCATTAGAGTTGCAAAATTTCATCATGGTTCAGATTCTCATTGCCTAATCTCATAAGTTGTTGTCGATCCTCATTGTTGGTACCGATTTATTCAGTTGCGATTTATTCATTTTTTTGTGTGGCCGATTCCCATCAATGTCACAAATTCTTATTGCGGCTCAGCCGATATATATTCAGATTCTCATTGCGGGTGTCTATCTAACTTTGTGAAGGATTCAATTCAAGGACTCTTGTGGTTATATTACAAAGTTTATTTGCATTGATTGGTTCCTGTTCTACTTCCATCTATTCAAAGTGAGCAGATTTACGAAGATCAGAAGACTGATGGCTGAAAAAGAAAAAAGTATTGATCGTTCTCTTCATACAGGTGACTAATCTCTAAAAGACAGATCATTTTCAGATTACCACTACTAACTTGATGGCAGAAATTATCTAGAATGGTCTCGATCTGTTGAATTGGCTATTATAACAAGGAAGAGATGGGCACACTTAATGGGTCAAATACCAATCCCAAAGACTCATGATACACATTATTCTACTTGGCGAAGAGAAGATGCCTTAATCTCGTCATGGTTGCTACAGTCAATGATTACATCGATTGCTAAAACCTTTATGTTTCTAGAATATGCTCATGAAATTTGGTGTGCAGTCTCCGAAGCATATTCTAGAAAAAAGAATGTGGCCAAAGAATATGAGATTTTAGAAAAAATCAGAAAGTGCCAACAAGGTACTCGATCTATCAGTGATTATTATGCAGATCTCCGAGGCCTCTGGGATGAACTTTTCTATTATACGAATATCAAGTGTTCTGCTTGTTACAATGAGAGAAATACTGAGATAGAAAAGAAGAAAGTATTTGACTTATTGTGGGGTGTAAATGATGAATTTGAATCAGTAAAATTGAATATCTTACTTTCTTCCCTTGGCACATTATACTCTTTATTAATGAGAGAAGAAGACTGCAGGAATCTTGAGAGAGATAATGTTCTTGGTACAGATCAATAGGCACTCCAAGTAAGAGGAGACAACTCTCACTTTCGTGGGCGAGGTGGATATCAGAGTCGTGGCCGTGGACGTGGTCGGTTCCATTCTGATGAGAAAGAAAAACTTGTATGTTCACACTGTGGAAAATCACGTCATACCAGAGAACACTGTTGGGAACTACATGGAAAACCTGATTATTATAGAAATCGCAATCACCCAGTTCATTTTGCAGAAACTTCATCTACAAGTACTGATGGAATTCAAGAGATTATAAAAAGAATAGAGGGCCTCGAACATAAACTATCCAAACAACTTCATCTTCTTCGTCTCAAGCTACAGTGGCACAGGCTACACATAATGTGAAGGGTAACCACTTCTCTCTTTCTAAATAAAAAAAATATGGATCATTGATTCATGAGCTACATATCATATGGTAGGAGAGTTATTATATTTTTCAGCATACATGACTCTTCAAAAACAGGAGTCTATTAAGTTGGCAGATGGTTCTTATTCTTATATGATTGGACAGGGAAGTGTAACTACCTGTTTCTCAGATTTACACTCAGTCTATCATGTTCCCAGTTTTTTGATCAATCTTCTTTCTGTTAGCTCCTTAACTCGTGCCTTGGACTGTTGTGTAACTTTTCATCCTACTGGCTGTGTATTTCAGGATCTGAGGACGGAAAAAATCTTTGGACATGCTAAACTACGAAAAGGATTATATATTCTTGAAGATCACTCTCAACCTTCTACCTCTTACAGCGTTTCGACAACAACATTTTCGGATGCAGATGTTACTCTTTGGCATTGTTGTCTAGGTCATCTCCCTGTATCAAAAATTTCATATGCTATACCTCAATTTATAGTCCAGTCCAATAAATCTCAGTTTGAATGTGAAGTCTGTCAGCTCGGGAAACATCAACGAGCGTCTTATCATTTAAGTGATTCTCGGAGTTCTAAACCTTTGTTTCATTTATTGATGATTGCACTAAGGTCACATGGATATTTCTTATGAAGGATAAATCAAGTATTTCAAATATTCTTGAATTTCTATCGCATGGTTCAAACCCAGTTTGGAAAATCTATAAAAGCGTTACGATCGATAATGGCAAGGAATATGTGAATCAACATTTCACAAAATTCCTTAAAGAACATGGTGTGTTACATGAGTTAACTTGTGTTGATACTCCCCAACAAAATGGGGTTGCGAGAAAGAAAGAACCGTCATCTCCTAGAAATTGCAAGAGCTCTTTTATTCCAAATGTCGTCCTAAGTCTTATTGGGGGAAATTTGTCTTAAGCCGCCGCATACTTGATAAACATTGCCCTCCCGTGTCTTGGATGGTCTTAGTCTGTGCAAGTCATGACTTCCTTCTTCCCTTCCGTTCCTACCATGAAGAATCTCATGTGTCGTGTCTTTGGGTTGTGTTGCCTTTGTTCATATCCATAGTCAATATCGTGGTAAGTTGGATCCTAGGGTCATCAAATGTATCTTCATAGGGTATGCACCGGACAAAGGGGTACAAATGTTATCATCCTCAAAGTCGTCGTGTCTATGTCTCCATGGATGTCACTTTTCATGAGTCGAGTCTTTTCACCTTCGTCCCGACTTCGGGGGAGAGTGGTCAAGAAATTTGAGTCTCTTGAGTCATCTTTTGTTCCTCTTACGGTTGAATCTCTTGAGTCATCTATCCTCCTCTCGATAAAGGATGTGGCATCATCTTCGGTACTTGAGAGACACCTAAAGATCGATACAAGCGTGGTGTATTATCGGAAAAAACCCAACTGGTCCAACGGCTGGCTTGATCCTTAGAAACCGGAGGTAAGCATTCCCGATTCGAGCCTTTGAATAATTCTTTACATGATATTTGTGAACCTAACCACGATGACTTGCCAATAGCCTTAAGAAAAGCCGGAAGAACTTGTGCAAAATACCCCATATCTCGGTATGTGTCCACTAAAAACCTATCAGTACTGACATCGGAGTTTTATTTCAACAATAGATTCTACAGGAGTCCCTACTTGGTACAAGAAGCATTAATGGATAAGAATTGGGTTCAAGCCATGCATGAAGAAATGAGTGCTTTAAACAAGAATGAGACACTGGGAAATTGTTGAGAAGCCGAAGGACAAAAGGATAGTTGGGTGCGAGATGGATTTACACGGTGAAATATCGGTCGATGGTACTCTAGGCAGGTACAAAGCAAGGCTGGTTGCAAAAGGGTATACTCGGACATATGGGATTGATTATGAGGAAACATTTGCCCCCGGTAGCAAAGATGAACACAATCGGGATCATTCTCTCCTTGGCAAACACACTTTGGATGGGACTTGCACCAATTTGATGTTAAAAATGCTTTTCTCCATGGGAATTTGGAAGAGGAAGTATATATGGACATTCCACCGGGATATGGACCTACGGTGGAGGGAATATGGTGTGCAAGTTAAGGAAGGCCTTATATGGACTCAAGCGGTCTCCTCGTGCTTGGTTTGGGAGGTTCACCAATACTATGGTGTCCTTAGGTTATAGGCAGAGCCGGGGAGATCATACCCTCTTTATAAAACATTCCAAAGAAGGCAAGCTTACACACTTCCGGTTTATGTTGATGACATATCGTGAGAGACATATGCTAGTATGTGAATAGAATTCTCTAGTATTTGATGAAGGAATGCCGCAGAAATGAGGACTTTCGCAGTATTTCGGAAAGAACAAGCATTGACCATTGGAAACTTACTCTGATGCTGATTATGTCGCGAGATTCAGGTTGTCGATAGGAACGGTCTACACTAGTGAACTTGCATGTTTTTAGGAGGAAACTCTTATGGTGACTTGGAGAGTAAGAAACAAACAATAAAGCTACCACCAGCAGACAATTAAAGGAGACATTATCCAAGTTGGGTGTCATCAACATACTTCACCCAACTTGAGGGGGAGTGTTAAGGAAAGTCGTGTTATACATGTTGAGTCGTGTAAATACATATTCATGTCATTTTGAGTCTTATGTCATCTTAGAAATAGATAATACTTATTAGGGGTAGATTAAGAAATTAAGTTAGATAGGATATTAATAGGAGTCATTAGGGTTTAGTAAGTTAATGAGAAAAGGAGCAGGGCAGCTGCAAAGAGTGCCGATATCCTGGTTCTGGGCAGATTGGAGGAATGCCTCCAATCTGCGGTACTTTGTAAGTCTTTTCTATTTGATTAATAAAGTTTTTTTTTTTTGCTAATATGTACATGACATGCTATCCTAACTGTGTTACATATCCCTATCTCATGTTTAGCACATCATTGTTATCTTTCAGCTTTTGAGTTGGCCCGTTAATCTTTTCATGGAATAATCTGACATGAGAATCTTGTGCACTACTTAGGACAATACCGCATCAAAAACAATCCATAAAGAAAGAGTTGAGATGTATGGAACAGATATTCCATCTGATTCTGACTGCATTCATACCAAAACCTCTGCTATGAAGACGGTCAGCCAATTGACAGACTTGACCATTTTTAAGTATTGCCTTGATGGTATAAATGAGCGTGCTGCTTTTCTCAAGGAAGTTGTGCCGTCTGCAAATGAACAAAGTTTGTCTGACTTTTCAAATCAGGTTGCCACATACTCTGGTTGCTCTCATAACAGGTACCACTTCAACTCTAATTCCTCTCGTGATTAGGACATGCTCAATGTATTTGATCGCAATTGCCTGCAGTTATAATGATTTACTGAAAGTTCTGCAGTCTTTGGGGGCATATCTGTTGGAAACAAGCTGATTCCTTTGTTATCTTTTTGTTAAAAGATACCAAATATTGATTGCAAAACGCTTGATTCAAGAAGGGAACCGTGTCTGGAACTTGATATCCAAGAATTTTCAACATGTTCTTTGGAGGCTTGTAGTGCATGAAATCGAAAGACACTTTGCAAGAATCTCTCTATCGGTTAACAGGAGCCTCTCTATCCAGGTTTTTTCGCTAGTTTGAATTGTTCTTTGATCTCTCATTTAGTGATTCTTTTGCAATGGCAGTTTCATTTTTCCTGGTGTTCCCTCAGGACAAGGAATTTTTGAGAAGAATAGCTGGCTGCTCCGACATTATTGATCGTGCAAGTTTTGACAGATTGTGGGAGTGGCTATATCCTGTAGCTTTGACTTTGTCAAACCGTCAGATTCGTGCAGCATGGGATTGTACATCACCCAAGTGGATTGAGGGGATGATTACTCAAGAAGAAGCTGAATCTTCTCTTAGAGGTTCTCAAGGAATGGAGAAACCCGGGACATTCTTACTTCGGTTTCCACATTCCAGGAGCTGGCCTCATCCAGATGCTGGCAGCTTGGTCGTTAGCTATGTTGGTGATGATTGTATGCTTCACCATAAATTGATTTCTTTTGATGATAGGTATGGGTAATGACATTTGTTTTGTTCCTTACTAGTTGATTGAACCTCAAAATGGTCCTTGTTTTGAGCATCTGGAAGGTCTGACCATGAAGCGTTTGCAGCTCCTGGTTTTTTATGTGGTTGACAATATTAACCTTGTCTGGATCTTTACAGACTAATGCTTGGACCTAGAGCCGCAGGCCTTTCATCACCATTCGGGCCTTCTAGTGCCTCGACATGTCTATCTTGTTGTTCTTACTCAACATTAATTTATCCAAATTGCGAAAGTAAACATTTGCTGGATTTAAGAAATAATTGATAGGGTCTGTTGAATATTCAATAAACTATGAAGATTTGAAACAACTATAGAAACATGAGATTTAGGTGCAGTCGGCTGCCTCCATGGACTGCTGCTACTCTCCCTCTCTGTCTTGTTTTTATTTCACCATACCTAATGGACGGTTGTGCATTAGGTTATATACATGAAACAATTTGAATGACCATTATGCTCCTACTAAGTAGCTCTAATACAAAGGACCATTAAAAACAGAAAAATACAGCAAATTTCAATTACAACTAATCTATATCAGAATTCAACAACAATAAAGGAAAACAACTAAGATGACTTCAATCCTTAAACATACCATAGTCAAGTATCCCGATGTAGACCTTCTTGTTGAATAGAATGTATCGATTTTATTGATAAACATCAAATTAGAGATAAACATCAAATATAGAGTGAAAGGCATACATAGCAATCCGTGACCCTCCTTGGGTGTCTGTTGTTGCTCTTAATCTCTCTTTTCTCTCTTACTAAACCTAATGAAACAACTTATTATATACTACTTATTCTAACTAATGACTAATCTATCCTCACTTAAGTAAAGACTTAATACTACACGTTAGGGGCAGATTTGTCCATACACATGAATACATGATATTCAACACTCCCCCTCAAGTTGGGAGGAATATACTTGAGACTCCCAACTTGTTGCTCAATCAGTCTAGGGTGACTTGTGATACTGCTTTGGTAACGTGTCTGTAATTTGATCTTCTGACTTATATACTATACTTGCAACGTCTTGTTTGCAATTTTTTTTCTTATGAAGTGACAATCTACTTCTGCATGTTTTGTTTTTTCATGTTGTACTGAGTGGTGACTATTTGAATTGCTACCCAGTTATGTGTGTACAATGATATTGGAAGGATAATTCTTTCTTGATTTTCTGTAATTAGTGAGATAAGCTACAATCCTTTACTAATTCCTTGTGCTTCAATTCTATATTATGCTTTTGCACTTAATCTTGCGACCACAAACTGTTTTTTACTTTTTCATGAGATCAAGTCTCCTCCAAACAACATACCCAGTTGTGGACTTCCGGTCGTCTATAGACCCAACCCAATTTGTATATGTGTATAACTCTAAATTAGTGTGTCCATGTTTATACTACAAGATACCATTGCATTGTGTACCCTTTATATATATGAGTACTCGAAAGACTTTATCCATGTGTGGTTGTCTTGGTGCGTGCATAAATATGCTAAGGATCTCCACCACATATTTAATATCGAGTCTGGTTATGATCAGGTATATCAACTTCCCAACTAATTGTTGATATCTCTTGATGTCTCTAAATTCTTTACTTGTTTCTAAGCTTAACTTATGATTAATCTCCATGGAGTGTCAAATGGTTTTGATCGAGTTGTTCCTTTCTCTCTCAATATGTTCATCACATACTTGCGTTGGGTTAAAAATATACTTGTTCGTGACCTTAGAACTTCAATTCCTAAAAAATAGTGGAGTTGACCAAGATCCTTTAAATCAAATAGACGATGTAGTTGTTCTTTCAATTGGTTGATTTTCTCTTCATCATCACCTGGTAAAACAATATCATCAATGTAGACGATTAGTATTGAGATTCCTTTTCCCACTTTGAAAAATAACGTATGATCATTTTTACTTCTGGTATAACTGAATCCAATTATGCCTTCACTAAACTTTTAAAACCAGGCCCTGGGTCTGTTTTAATTCATATAATGCTTTTTTTAGAAAATACACTTTATCGGTTCCATAAAGATGTTTTAAACCTTGTGGTATTTTCATGTATACTTTTTTGAAGGAATGCATTCTTGGCATCTAAATCTGTATTTTCCATCCTTTATTTGTAGCTAGGCTGATAGACACTCTTATAGAAATCATTTTTGCAAAAGGAGCAAATCTCTCGTTATAGTCAATCTCACCTTTGCTACAAGTCTTGCCTTATAGCGATCAACTTCTCCAGATGGTTTGTATTTTATTATGTACACCCATTTGCATCCTACCACTTCTCTCTCCTTAAGTAGAGATACAATCTCCTAAGTATTATTTCTTTTCAATGCATTTAATTCATCATCCATAGCTTGTTGTTATTCCTTAGATATTTTGTCTTCTTCCCATGTTTTTGGTACGCTTATTGTCTTTGAATTTGATACAAATAACTTATAGTTGTCTTATATTCTTTATAATAAATGAAATTGCAGATTGGGTAGGTGCACTTTCTCTTTTCCTTTTATAGAGCAATTGATAGTTTTGTCATAGTGGTTACTAGCTGCAATTGTCTCTTATTTGTTTCATATAGTAATTTCTTTCTAATTCCCCTAGGTAAACTTGATTAAAGATACGTTTATGTTGGTTTTCCTTTTCACTTCCTTTGACTTGGGAATTTTCCTCATTATTTCCATGATATTCTTCCATTAACATAGGTAGTAATGGTTCTTCAGATCTTTTAATATGTTCGGTCTCTCCCTACTGTCGTAATAGTATACCATGAAATGTAACATCTCTTGAGTCTTAACACATTCTTTGAGATTGTATTAAGACATTTATATCCCTTTTGAAATGGAGAGTACCCTATAAACATACATTTCACAACTCTTAAGTTTATCCCTGTTCTTGACATATATATGTACATAACATACACACCTGAAAACTCTGGGAGGTAGAGTAAATAATTTTTCATTTGGAAGCAATAATTTTGTTGTACGTGCTCTTCAAGTATAGAGGATGTCATTCAATTTAGGAGAAATGTTGCCATGAGAATTACTTCACTCTAAAAGTACTTTGGAGTTGAGGATTCAATCATTAAAGTACTTGTCACCTCTAGTAAGTGCCTGCTTTTCCGTTCAGCTACTCCATTTTGTTTGTGGTGTTTATACAATTGACATCTGGTGAATGATTCTGTGTTGCCAAGTAGTTCTTCAAGGTGGTAGAATTGAACTCGTCTCCATTTTCTGACCTAACTACTTTTACTTGAGCCTCAAATTGTACAACAACAGCTAAGCCTTTTCCCATACTACATGGGGTCGGCTACATGGATTCTTTGTTTCCACAGATCCCTATCGTGTTCCATGTTAGCAGTTAACTCACAATAAGTTAGATTATTCTTTATTATTTCTTTCCAACACTTTTGTGGTCGTCCTCTACCTCTTTTAATACTTTCCAAATTTAGTTTTTCAAACCTTCTTACAGGTTCTTCTTTTGATCTTCTTTCTATATTTTCAAACCATCTTAAACGATATTCTCTCATTTTATCCTCTATTGGTGCCGCTCCTAATCTGTTTCTAATAACCTCATTATGTATACGGTCTTTTCTTGTATGACCACTGATTCATCTCAACATCTTCATTTCTGTCACAAACATCTTTTGTACATGATGATTAACTGCCCAACACTCAGAACCATAAAACATGGCAAGCCTAATTGCTTCTCTATAATATTTACTTTTTAACTTTAATGGTATCTTCTTATCACAAAGAATACCTCATGCTCCTCTCCATTTTAACCAACCAACATTAATTCTATGTGTAATATCTCCATCAATTCTTCCATCACTTTGAAATAGGTATTTAAAACTTTCCTTTTGGGGGATGCAATATGTGCCAATTTTAATTTCTATGTTCTCTAAGGTAACCAAATGATCAAACTTACATTCCATATATTCTGTCTTTGTTCTACTAAGTCGGAGGCCTTTGCTTTCTAATGTTTCTCTCCATAGTTCCAATTTTCTATTAACTTTTTCCTTAGACTCCTCCACTAATACGGTGTCATCTGCAAATAACATACACCAAGTACTTCATCTTGAATATGTTTTGTTAACTCATCAATCACCATTATAAATAAGTATGGACTTAAAGTTGATCCTTGATGTAACCTAATATTAACTTCAAAGAAGTTTGTCATTCCTTCATGAGTCCTCACACATGTTTTTGTACTATTGTACATGTCTCTTATAAGGTTTATGTATGTCAATGGGATACCTCTTTTTTCCAAGGTTCTCTAAAGAACCTCTCTCGGTACCCTATCTTAACCTTATAAGAGACATGCATGATGGTGCAAAAATATGTGTGAGGACTCATGAAGGAACGACAAACCTCTTTGAAGTTAATATTAGGTTACATCAAGGATCAACTTTATGTCCATACTTATTTATAATGGTAATTGATGAGTTAACAAAACATACTCAAGATGAAGTACCTTGGTGTATGTTATTTGCAGATGACATTGTATTAGTGGAGGAGTCTAAGAAAAAAGTTAATAGAAAATTGGAACTATGGAGAGAAACATCATAAAGTAAAGGCCTTCGACTTAGTAGAACAAAGACAAAATATATAGAATGTAAGTTTGATCATTTGGTTACTTTAGAGGACATATAAATTAAAATTGGCGCACATTGCATCCCCCAAAAAGAAAGTTTTAAATACCTAGGGTCAATTTTTCAAAGTGATGAAAGAATTGATGGAGATGTTACGCATAGAATTAATGCTGGTTGGTTAAAATGGAGAGGAGCATCAGGTACTCTTTGTGATAATAAGATACCATTAAAGTTAAAAGGTAAATATTATAGAGCAGCAATTTGGTCTACCATATTTTATGGTTCTGAGTGTTGGGTAGTTAATCATCAACATGAACAAAAGATGTTTGTGACAGAAATGAAGATGTTGAGATGGATGAGTAGTCATACAAAAAGGACCATATACATAATGAGGTTATTAGAAACAAATTAGGAGTGACACCAATAAAGGATAAAATGAGAGAATATCTTTAAAATGGTTTGGACATATAGAAACAAGATCAAAAGAAGAACCTATAAAAAGGGATGAAAAACTAAAGTAAACCGAGTGGATAAACTAAAGTATTAAAAGAGGTAGAGGATGACCACAAAAGTGTTGAAAAGAAACAATAAAGAATGATCTAGCTTATTGTGAGTTAACTGCTAACATGGCACACGATAGGGATCTGTGGAAACAAAGAATCCATATAACCGACCCCGTTTAGTATGTGAAAAGGCTTAGTTATTGTTGTTCTTGTCTATTACAAGACTGTGACAATCGTGTAGCAATTCAAATAGCTACTAACCCAGTATATCATGAAAGAACGAAACAGATCGAGATAGATTGCTACTTCATAAGAGATGTGGTAAAATCAGGAATCATCAAGATGATATATGTAAAATATGAAGAACAACAAACTTCTTAATCAAATCTCTTGAAAAGGGAAGACTAGAGAAACTTCTTAGCAAGTTGGGAACTCAAAATATCTTTGTTCCAACTTGACGGAGAGTGTTGAGATAGGACCTAGATTAGTCGTAGTTAAAGTACTTTAAGGTCATAGTTAAAATGTGGTGTAATTTTCTGTTTAAAGGTATTTTATTAGAAGTCACTTATTAGGAGTATAACAGTTTTTTGAGTTATATTCTGTATATTAACCTAATGAGCTGCCGTTCATTAGAGATAAAATGAAATAAACAGAGAGAGTGACAGCTGTCATACAAGAAAAGGGGTTGCACCTTCAATCTCCTTTCTTCTATGGTTGTTTCATTGATTCTTCGTGGTTCGTCAAATATTCAACAATATTAACATACACCACGTAACACAATAGGATCAAACCTTATAGAAACAAAGAATCCATGTAGCCGACCCCTGTGTGTGTGTTTTTGTGTGTGCATATGTCGGAACAAAAGATGGAGTTAGGGGAGGGGAGCAGCTCATTTAATGCTCTCAGTCAGGGAATGAAGTCGACTGGATTTTGTTGGATTCCCATCTTGGTCTGCTGGGTCCAGAATTCTGTAAGGGCTATACCAATTCCATTCTGTAAAAATTTTGGGGTCCTACTGCCTGTTTCAACCTTCGACCTGTCCTAGATGTAAACTGTAGTTCCGAATTTGCTTGACTCCCTTACTATGTTTTGCGTTTGATGGATGCATTATTTTTTGCTATTCTGCCAACAGAGAAACAAATGAAAAGCCTCTTCTTGACCTCTTGTTCTTACAGCCGGAGCTCTCTCAATTAGGCAGGTAAGGCATACTCTGATCATTTTTGGCTTATGACTGATAACTTGTTTCTTTTTTTTTTAAGATATTACTGAACATATTCCATCATCTTTCTCCATGTTTGCTTATAGTGTTCAAATGCGGGTGTAACTGGATCGGATAAAATACCTTGGTTGAAGAAGTTTCTACCCCTGTATCTTCTTTAAGCAAAGTACTTTTTAATACCTGAACTAAATCAAACCCAAAATTATCAGTGGTCGAATTTTCTTATGCTTGCACTGGTTATTAATTGAACCTTGAATTGAACCTCACTTCTATCCAAGCGTAATTTCCTGCCCTGGAGACTGCATCTGAGATTGTTTATGCGTGGACTTGCAGAAACTTCTTCTGAATAGGTCTGAAAATAGATACTAGACCAGGCCTCATTTTGCAATTTGGATTAGTTTTACAAACCTGAACGAGAAGCTGGGGCTTGACAACCAATCCACTTGCACCTGTAGGCTTGAGCTTGGCTGTCAGCTTGAGAACTGATAATGCTCAACGGTTCTGCGGTTTTTGCAGGGTAAAGAGGCTAGACTCTTCTGGCGTATAGATATCACTAACCTTTGAAGAAGTAACATGTTATAGGATATTTTCCTTTCTCAGATAATGTATGTGACAACCTTCAAAATATAATCATGATGTCATACGCATTTCATTGTTGGTACTCTTGGAATATCTTACGAACATAATTCCTTTGGTTTTCTCCAATCTTTAAGTAATTTTGGCGAAATTTGGCAGAAAATGTGTATTATGTTAGGACTCCATTATAGGCCTGGCTCGCATATTAATGGTGGATGTTGCTTTATTCAAAGTCAATGATGTGATAAATTGTTTCTGCAAAATGTGAAGGAAATTATGTTAGGAATCTTGCAGTAGAAAGGTTGGTGTTGGGTCATACAACTTTTATAAGCTGTACTAAGTTCCAATCACACTGTTGGTCACCCAAAGAAACCAAACTTAATGATTCTCTCACTATGTGAAGCAGATCATGACAAATCATGTTCTTCATAGGTTCTGCTGGGCGCTAACTTCCTTATATTATTCTTGCTATTTCGGTAATAAGTAGTTCTAGTACATCATCCGCATCTATATCACATAGACACTTCTACTAGGGTGTCACACCGGTCTTGGACACTTAAATTGGATAGTTGTACTTCTGCTTTCGACTCAGCACCATTTATTTTAAATGTTTTAGTACCGTGTCACTGAGATACTTATGTGTATTTACTTGGTGAGTTATGAAAAGTGTGGTGATCAGTTTCTGATTTATTTGATAGCAGTCAATCAGTCATTAGATATTATCAATTATATAGAATCATAGATATTTAGATATATTATATAATACTTATATATAGCCGTGTCTTGCACCTGTCTGCACTCACACACCCACACCCACACCCACACCCACACCCATGTGACATAGGTCCACTTATATCCAACAGTTTCACCAGGATATACTGAGTTGATCTAAATCTTACCGCTTTAGAAGGGTCTGTTGTTTAGGTCATAAAACTTTGTGAGTTGTATTATTTTGTCAGTTTGTCCGACCGAAGAAACCAATCTTTTTGAATATTTTCTCTACACACACATAGAGATAGTAGTCCATGCTCAATCGCCATCCATGCTCAAATCTTATCAAACATATTCATTGTTCGATCGGCACAATCAATAGTTGAGATTTAAATCTTAAAAGTACTATTATACTTTTTGTAACTCCATTTAATGCAAAACGGTATGATATGTATGTATTTATTGGCATTTCTCCATTTCCTAATTTTTCGAGATTTATTGTTTCCACTTCCTTTTTTTTTGAGTTTTGTTGTTGTTGTTGTTTCTCCTGTCTTGTTTCGGGTTTCGGTTCCATGCAACATAGTAATCCCTTCTTTTGATGACAGTGTATTCCAGTCCTTCATCCACATGAATTTAACAGTTCCACCAAGATGTACCCTGTCTCGCCTAAGTATTATACTTGGAGAACTGATGAATTTAAAGTTACAGCTATTTATCTACAAATTGTGAAAGGGAAAGTTGTATATGCATGTGTGTGTGTGTGTGAGAGAGAGAGAGTTGTCCCATAGTGGTTGTAGCTCATTTAGCAACAGGTCAGCTTTGTACCTGTAGGTCCTGAGTTCGATAGCCGCAATGTAAATCTGGTAACGGTCTGTCTAAACCCTAACTTTGCAATAAGCATATGAAAGGGACGT
>JAYKKT010000043.1:3785000-3872500 GCA_036023115.1 Brasenia schreberi
GTCCAAGACTATGTATCTTGAGGATCGAACTGTCCGCTTACAGCTCTGGTATGTTTAGGTTTTCATGTGTCAAATCCTATAAAAATCAAAATGATCTTGTTGGTGTATGCGGGCTATACACCTACTGCAGTGAAGGCATTGTAGATTGTTATTTCACAATTTGAGCTAATAAGACTGTTTGGTGAACAATTCCGTAAGAGGTTATTGTATCCAAGACTCACAAGTTTATTAACTGCTAAGGCGAGCATAAATTATATACCTGAAGCAGGGTTTTCATCTATAACTCCAATTCGCAAACTTTGAGTGGAGGATTTTTACACGAGCTCTGGTTCTTATGAGCTCACCTGGATTAAGTAACTTTGTGATTAAAATTGACTATAGCTCATGATAAGCATTTCAAGTGCTCATCCATACAGCTTTTATATGGTTATACTCCTTAAAAATTACCAGACTAGCACTTTGTGTTCTATCTAATACATTTCTTACGTTGAATAGTTTGAATCTTTTTTAGTATTTCTTTGTATTTGCTGCAACTACCTGTAAACCAATCACTAGTCATCAATTTTTCAATGTGCCACTTTGTTTTCAAAGTTTCTAGAGAACCCATTGGCTAGTACACCTTGGAACAGCGAGAAAACTGTATTTGGTTGTTAATACTTGAGAATATGTGGTGGTACTGAGATTTCCATGATATACTGTCTGGATGACAGTTGAGTCTAGAATTTACTGCCTTCCCCTACAGGCTTATTCAAATCATGCACTCTTACGCCTATCTGTTTTTGCAAAATAGGAGAGGAAGAAGTATCTTTTACATTTAATTACTTATCATTATCTGAAATTCCAAAAAGGAGAAACTTTTCTCAAGACAAGTGATAAATTGTCAGGAAATATTATGAATTCATCCCAAAGTATACAGAAACTTCACCTATCTGTTAGTGGCATCATCAATGTCTAGCATTTTGCTTTTTTCCAGAGTATATCAGTATTGCATCTTAGGGATTCTATATTATTTGTAAAATTGATTGACAGTTTTCCTGGTTAAGTCACTTATTCTTTATTGAAATCGGTAATTTCCATAAGCTCAAATTCCACTTTGTTTTTTGGCTAAAATATAGTGGCCCTTAAATTGACAGGGACACTGCTGGACAAGAAAGATTTAGGAGTCTCATCCCAAGCTACATCAGAGATTCCTCCGTTGCAGTCATTGTTTATGATGTTGCCAGTATGTAGTCGGTAGCATGATTTTCCATTTGTCTGTGGTTTGTGTAATGTATTGGCTAGGACATACAGTTGTGAGTGCGGTAATATGATTTAGCATGATCTTCTGAAGTAATTTCCATTAATGATAATCTATATTTCCTTTCCTCCAGTTCTAAATACATGTCTGCATCCATTTTGGTAAATTTATCTTCATGCTAAGCCTGTTAAAATGTAAAGGAGGGCCCAACAAAGTGGGGCCTAGCCGTTGGAGGGGCCTTGTTGCTGCTGTCCTTCCCAGAACTCTATATAAGTACCATTTGGTGCTATGTAACACAGTAACAGTATGGCCTGTGTGGCTGAAATCTGTAATACTACCCCAGCTATTCATTCAGTATTGTTATTTCTCTCTCATTTGTGGTCTTTGGCAATCACCAAAGTGATTTGTTTGCTTGTCCATACAAGAAGGGGACTGCGACAATCTATGTTGTCAATAGCGGTTAGCGGGTTGTTAGCGGTTGACCCTAATATAGCGGTAGCGGGGATATAGCGGGGATATAGCGGATTTAGCGGTACACTTTTATTTATGATTAAAAAATTATATATATATATATAATAGGTTTTCTAACTTCTAAGAAATATCAAGAAACATAACCAGTTCTTTAATAAATGAATGAGCAAAACACTCACTAATGAACAGGAAAAACTAGTAAAGGAGGAATGCCACATACCTTTTAGCCCATATTATTTGTAGTATGCCTCATCTCCAACCCAGGTGCATGAAAGTTCGGACATTAAAGCAAAAATGAAAGGCAAAAGAAGATTAGAAACTCCTATCACCAACATGTTCAACAGTTGAAATAATGAGAGATGAAGGCAATAGCACCTGCACAGACATATCAAATCCACACGAGATTCCCAGATGTTCCTGAATTTGTTGGATAGCATATGGAATGCACCGTTCTGGGTTAATAACACTCAAGTTATTATCCCAGAACGGTGCATTCCATATGCTATCCAGCAAATTCAGGAACATCTGGGAATCTCGTGTGGATTTGATATGTCTGTGCAGGTGCTATTGTCTTAATCTCTCATTATTTCAACTGTTGAACATGTTGGTGATAGGAGTTTCTAATCTTCTTTTGCCTTTCATTTTTGCTTTAATGTCCGAACTTTCATGCACCATATCCACTCGATGATCACCTACAACAGAAGATAACGAATGTGCCATCACTTTCAATGCTTAATACAAGTCGAATAACAAACTATAAAAAACACGATCACTTGCAAGTTGCAACTACAGATAACATATTACATTATTTTGATCATACTTACCCACTAATCAAAGACAATGACAATTTCATTGAACAATAATTTGCAATAAAGCATCGAAAGTAGCCTTAGAAAGCATCTTTAAAGATTGTACATGTTATGCTTATGCATCCATTAAAAGTACATAAATGCTAAGCTAATTCAAAAAGTACATAACATCCATCAAAATTCAATTACAAATTTACAATCAGTATCACACTTAATTGTTTAGGTCATGGTCATTCATTTTCAGAAAAAGATCCGTATTCTTCTATTTCCTCTTCCTCTTCATCTGTTTCTTCAAAATTAAATTCTTCTTCATCTTCCATAGGCATCTTATCCTTCCCTTTGCTTTGCCTTTTTTGTCGCTTTCGTATCCTCGACCTTGTATAAACAGCAATAGCACCCGCTCTTGATGCTTCAGATGCCATATCGATATTTCGCCAAGGGAATCATCGTCACCAACAAACTCATCATCAGTAGGATATTCATCGTGATCTTCAACCGATGCCAACATGATGGGGTCAAAATTTGCTCCATTAGATTTCCTTTCTTCGTACCTTCTTCTGAGCTTTTCGTTATATTGCACAAAAGCTAAATCGTTAAGCTTTTGATGCAATAATCTATTCCTTTTCTTCGTATGAATCTAAGATAAGAGAAAGAATTTAGGTAAGTTGTTAACTCAATAAAAGAACTTTCATTTATTTATAGTGTAAATAAAAAGCATAATTCTTAATTTCTTACCATTTCAAAAGTACTCCAATTGCGCTCACATGGGGTAGCACTACAAGTAAGGCTCAAAACCCGTATAGCAAAACTTTGCAATTCAGGGCATCCATAACCAAAGGTCATCCACCATTCAGCTATTACAAAATGTTAAAAATCATGTGGAAACAATAAGTTAATCATATTCAAAAACCTTAAATCATATCTTAATAATGAAATAATTAAAAGAAAACAAAGTTTCTTGAATTAATTACCTGGTGCACATGTTTTCCTCGAACTTATAGCTAATTCTAATCCAAAACCACTTGCTGCACTTCGATAACTTATAAGTTGATGACTGATTTGTTGTTGTTCTTCCTTACTTCGTACAAGTATAGCTATAACTTGAAACAAACCACCTTTAATCTCAACATTAGATTCTATCCCATCATAATCATAATACAACCCTGGATTCACATACAATGCAGTAGCATGTAATGGCTTATGCATTTGCCTGTCCCATCTTTTGTCTATGATCTCCCAAATAAAAGCATATTGCTCTTCTTTGTTTTTCATATTAACCTATAAAACAAGAAGTTAAATGTTATTAATTTATAAGATTAATAAGTAAGTAAAGATTAATAAATAACACATAAAATTGAAATATTTACGCACCTTTATTTGTTCCTTTACACGATCCATCTTCTCGTAGATGTAGCCCATGGCTGGTTTCTCATCACTGTCGACCATACGTAAAACATCTACCAAATGACCCATTGCTCTAAGTGAAAAACTAATGCCCTTCCAAAATCTAAGTTGCAAAATTATTGCCTTAGATTGTTTTCCTTCAATACTATCTGATAAAAGGCATTTTTCCCATTGTTCAGAAATAACCATCGATCTTAGAGCTTCTTTTGACTGCCACAAGCTGTCCAGAGTTAAGAATCTAGTAGCAAAACGGGTCACAGCCGGTCTATGTATGTCTTTTCCTCCTGTAAAATGTCTCATCATATGCAATATCTGACCATGAGCATACATAAATATCACTAGCTTCTTTGCCCTGCTGAAGATGCCTTTTAGTCTTTTTGTCTCTCCAATATCTTCAAGCATCAAATCTATACAGTGTGCAGCACATGGTATCCAAAACAAATGATTAAATTCAGTCATCAACATTCTACCAGCTGCAACATAATTTGCTGCATTATCTGTAACCACCTGCACAACATTCTTCTCTCCAACCTCTAAGATTACTTCTTTTAACAATGTATACAATTTATTTGCATCCTTTACTTCATGGGATGCATCAATGGACTTAAGAAAAACTGTACCTTGAGGACAATGTACTAAAAAATTTATTAATGTTATCTGTTTTCTATCTGTCCATCCATCTGACATAATAGAACATCCATAAGTAACCCAATGCTTTCTAAATCCATTTGTAAACTCTCTTACTCTTCCCATTTCATTCTCTAAGAATGTTTCCCTTACTTCATGATATGATGGAGCCTTCATTCCAGGTCCAAACTGCCCTATATCATTTACCATCGCTTGAAAGCTAGGGGATCTCACAGCATTAAAAGGAATTCCATTTTGATACATCCACCTGCTAATGGATATGCATACTCGTTCTCTTTCTTCTTTCTTATATCAATTTTCCAATGTAGCTTGTCGTAGTGAGTCTGGCGATGAACGCACAAATGAATCCATGGGTCCCTTCGAAAGCAGTGGTCGTGAGCCAAATAACGATGAAGATGATGAACATTGGGTGCTTGTCACTATGTTACCTTCCATACTAGAAAGTTCTCTTTAATATGGAAATGAAATCTTTTCGGCCTTCTTCTTAGATGTACCGTGCACGTAATCATAAATTGTTTTCTTTATTTCTTCAGTTGCATTCTTGCAAGCTGCCACATTTCCGCTTCTTCCCATTAAATGGTCCTTGTACCTCGTTATTCCACTGGTAGAAATATGACCACATAGTGTACAAAATACTGACATATTATCCGTCTTACATTTTGTCAAACCCCAATTCCATCCTGGATCCTTCGAACCTGGGGGTCTATAGTTGTATGCTGCATTTGAAAACCTAATACCAGTTGTTTTACTAGTCTCTGTGCCACAACTACCACTGCCACTGGCACTTTGAGAACAAGCAGTTGCACTTGTTGATGATTCCATACTCACTACAACAAAAAAAGAATAACGACTCAGCTTCAGTTTTCCAACCTTATACAAGAAATAGAACATTAAATAATTAACATTCATTGGTATGTGATGTTAACAGATAACCATCACATAACAATGAACAATAAAAACAGAAGAACGGAAGAAGATGAATCGTTGCATGGATCATGAAGCAATTACTAATGAACAAGTTAGACCAGAATAATCATCAAAAGAAACACGATGATAAGGAAGCAGCCATAGATTATTGATTGGCTGCAGCTTTTCATCCTACATAATCTTCTCTAGGTACACATGATTTTGTTGTGGATAATATGATAATGCATCGTCTTGAATGGGTAGGTGCAATGGAATGTATCGTTAGTACTCTTCATGTTGAAGATACACATTTGAGAGAATTGCCAGCAGTTTGGAAAACAGTATTCAGCACTTAATGTCTTTAAATGAATGGTTGGAGAGTGGATGCATCATATAGGCATAGCGAGAGCATTGTACGGAGGCACATACACATGTGCATACCCCATAGAACTTAGCTGTACTCAAGGTCTTTTAAGTTGAGATAAATTGCATTTGATTTCAAGGGAGATTTCCATACGGATCATTGTGTGAGTGGAGCTATATGCCCTGTATGAACAATGAAATAAGTAACAATACAAGTTAACAACTAACAAATTTCAAGATTATAGGCATGAAGTTGCTGTGGATGGAATCCCTAACAATACAAGTTAATAATGAACTTGAAATCGAGAAGTAGCTCCCACTGAATAGATGGGAAGAGAAGAAAAAGAAACGGTTAAATAGTTGCAGATTTTTCTATGCGCATACCTGGAGATGGTGGCGGCGAGAGGCGGGAGCGGCTGGAGATGGTGGAGGCGAGAGGCGGGCACGGCTGGAGGCGGTGAGAGGCGGGAGCGCCACGGACGACAAGAGAGAGGGAGAGCGACAGACGCGGGCTGGAGGCGGCGAGAGGCGGGAGCGACTGGAGATGGTGGCGACGAGAGGCGGGCGCGGCTGGAGGCGGCGAGAGGCGGGAGCGCCACGGACGACAAGAGAGAGGGAGAGCGACAGACGCGGGTTGGAGGCGGGAGCGGCTGGAGATGGTGGCGGCGAGAGGCGGGAGCGGCTGGAGGCGGAGAGAGGCGGGAGCGCCACGGACGACAAGGGAGAGGGAGAGCGACAGACGCGGGCTGGAGGTGGCGAGAGGCGGGAGCAGCTGGAGATGGTGGCGGCGAGAGGCGGGCGCGGCTGGAGGTGGCGAGAGGCGGGAGCGCCACGGACGACAAGAGAGGGAGAGCGACAGACGCGGGCTGGAGGCGGCGAGAGGCGGGAGCGGCTGGAGATGGTGGCGGCGAGAGGCGGGCGCGGCTGGAGGCGGCGAGAGGCGGGAGCGCCACGGACGACAAGAGAGAGGGAGAGCGACAGACGCGGGCTGGATTAGGGTTCCGTGAAACCCTTTATATACGTTGGGTCGGGTCGATCTGGATCGACCCGATCCAAAGCGGATCCGACCGCTTACAGCGCTATTGCGGCCCGCTATAGCACTGTAAGCGGCGCTAACTCCACCATGGCGGGTCGCTCGCTAAGGATGACCCGCTATAGCGATTGCGGGTCCGCTAAACCGCTATAGCGGCCGCTATAGCGCGCTATTGATAACTTAGGCGACAATCATTGAGAAAGCACTTAGGTGCTGTTTTCATTTTGCTTGTTCAAACTGCAACAGTCATTGGGAAAGCACTTAAGGAGCTGTTTTCCTTTCAAAGCCTTGATGTTCAGTTTGGCCTAAAACTTTTGATGAGGTCAGTTTTTAATTCAGTGCTTACTAAGTAGTTAATAGCATGCTATATTATTTTAGCGGTCTTCTGGCCGCTATAGCGCTTGAAGTTTATCAACTGACCCCAAAATCCGCTATAAGTGTCGCCATGAGTGCTATAGCTGTCCACTAACTTCTAGTTTGCGGACAAATGGGTCAATCCAAATGGATATGGATCGACCCTATCTAATTTAAAGGATTTATAATAAAAAATAACAAAAACCTCAGGTTTTTACCGCCTCTCTCTCTCTCGTCCCTCTTCCACCATTTCCTCAGCAACAACGACCAGTAATGGTCACTGTTAGTGACGACGGTAAGTCTCTCCCACTTCTTTCTGTGGCTTCCCTTGGAGACCTCCACTTATGCGCAAAGGAGTGAGTTGTGCCTCTCTTTGTGTTTCTCCATCTTTCTATGTGTTTTTGTAGCCTATGGACTGCATAGGCCATTGATGGCCTCTGTTAGGTGACATTGTTGGCTTTTATTGCTGCCTGCTTCTTGCGTCCATATGAGATTCTGCACAAACTCTCATTATGTGCAACACAGTAATGGCTTGTTCGGTTCAGTTCAGACGTAAGACTTAAGACTGCACATTGTATAGTATTGGTTTCATGCTTACCTTGTGCTTCATAAGTACATTAAATGCAACATAAGTAGTTCGAACTAAGTGGATTTGTTTTGCAATTATTTGCATTTGTACATGCAACATAAGTAGTTAAATGCAACACATTGTACAATGGATTAAGGTTCTTTTGTAATCTTTTATTTTTCAATTCTTCTTGTCAATCTTGAACCAATGATTTGCATTTACAATTTAAGGGATTATTGATGGAAAATAGTTGTTACTTAGAATAACTTGGTTACATTTATGTTTTTGTTTTTAATTTAAGTTTATCAATTCAATATGCATATGTCACATGATATTTATTGTTTGTTTTCTTAAAATTTGTTTATTTAGTTTGATTCATATTTATGTATGTGATGGTTATGTGTTTCTTGATATTTATTAGAAATTAGAGAATTTATTATATATATTAATCGTAAATGAGAGTGTATTGCTAAATCCGCTAGATCCCCGTTACCACTATATTAAGGTCAACCATTAACAGCCTACTAACCACTATTGATAACATAGATTGCTTAATATTCCTTTATCCTTTTCAATGGCTATGTGGCCCATGTCTTTGATTTCTTTGCTGTGTTCGCAAGTGGTCTAGCTACTCCGCTGCATATGTTCTCATAGTTTATTATTTCCGGAAACTATGTTGCTTTACGTTCCCTTTTTACTATATGTTTCAGGTCGGCAATCCTTTCTAAACACTACAAAGTGGATTGAGGAAGTGCGCACTGAACGTGGAAGTGATGTTATCATTGTTCTTGTCGGAAACAAAACAGACCTCGTTGACAAGAGGTAATGCTATATATATATATATATATATATATATATATACTTTGTTTTGTTTTAGCCTTCATGAATGATTTTTTGTTTTGCCAATTTCACTTTTGGTGATCTGTATGCATAAGATCCATTCTTTTGTTTATTTGGAACTAATTTTGAGTGATTTTGTGTGTTATGGTCATAGCTCAACTTGTTGACGATGATTGATTTTCTCTGGAAGAACTTTTTTCTTTAATATAGTTTTGAAACACTTAAAATTATTAGAAGTTTTCTACATCGGAGTAACCAAAGTCTTCCATTAGTATTATGCTTCTGTATGTGTTTTACAGTTTTGTTATCTAAGAAAGTGCTTGACTGTAGCATATTTTCTTTTCTTCTCCATTGTTATTGTTTTGTTGATGGATTATCATGTAAAGGGTATCCTGATCTTTTGCTTTTTTTAATATTTTAAAAATATTTGGATACGTTGTGGTAGCATATCTTGATTTTTGCCTTTATGATACATCAGTGCGATGCTACTTACAACATTGGATACAACAGATTGAAGTATGGTCACAGAAAATAACAAATCTAGGTTGGCCCCAGCATGGAAGCTGTAGGGCTCACATAAATAACCCAAAACCTGTTGAGTCTTTCTGGTATCAACAAGAAAGAGATGAGTAAATCTTTTGAAAATAATTATGCTTTTAGCCGAGATGTCCAAGGCTTGAGATTGATGAGATGAAAGTAGATGAATGTCTTATTTCTTATACATTGAAGAAATACCTTTTTTAAAACAAAAGGCAATAGTTCTTAGTTCTTATTGTTAGTCTTATTGGTGCATATCATGGTGAGGTCTTTAATTGGGATGAAGTCATAACAAGATAGCCATAGGTGACTTGTGGTTGGATTCTTCGTGACTGGACTGATAGAAGAAGGAGGCCAAGGCCTCTCACTGAGTGGCAGGCTGGGGAGTTGTTATCCCATCTCAGCTAGCCTCCCTAATTACGATCGACCTGCTGCAATAATCCCATAAACATCTGACTAAGATATGACTTAAATCATTAAAGAGGTAGCTGGCTAGGGGGTTGTTATCACATTCTAAATCATGTTCAGCATGCATTTATGATGATAGCCTGCTGTTCATATCGTGAATTATTTCCATGTCAGAAGATCACGCTAATAGACATGTTGCTTTGGCGTTGCTATGGTCACAAGGAGATCAGGGATTCTGGGGCACATAAATGGTTTTCTAAATATTACTCTAATGGTTTATATCCTAATCAGTGATGGGCCTGTTATGATTCAAAGATAAAGGAGATTGGTATGAACACTGGCCTTAGGTTCTCTCTGACATACAAATAGTTACTTCTATTCAATATCTATGTGGGGGTCTGGGGGGAATAGCTTCTCATCATATTACCCTGGGAAAATTAGTGGGTCTATTCCATCTTAGTGTCCATTCGCCCCTGAGATATAGATAGACATACCAGTGTTGTCTGACGCATATTGTATCGTGTATTCCTGGGCTCCACGATATGGGCGTATCGTAGCGTAGCGTATCGTACTTTAATATTAAAAAAATAGAAAATTATTAAAAAAATGAAGAAAATAGTAAAAATCAGGAAAAAATCAGGAAAAATAAGAAAAATCTGGTAATTGCTTTGAATTCATATAATGCAAAGTTTAGTACATATTGAGCATCGAACAATTGCATCTAAAGTTACATATTTTAAAGCAAAAAATAAAATACATTTACATTTTACATATTGTAATCAGGATCATCAACTAAATAATCTCAATCTTCTCCTCGTTGAAGATCCTCATCCTCATCATCACCACCTTCTGCTTGAAATTCAAAATCTTCAGATGTTGTTGCAACTTGCAATCCTTTCAAATTAATCCATGCAATGACTTCTTCGGTAAGGAGTGCATTTTCTTCGTTATCTTCTATAATCCACTCATATACTATATCAAAATTAACAAACTATCTTTGTACATGTAGTTGTCATATTTGTTAATTTTCATATGTGAGCAAAATGATGAGCTCCATTTATTTGATTATAGAGTCTATGACACCTGAGTGATGTGATATTGTTACTTGATGATATCCTCTTTTTCTCTTACTGGAGACTAGCTTTTTAACTAATGCTTGAGCTCCATTTCTCTCTTCACAGATTGAGTTAAGCCTCACACATGTTGATCATGTTCGATTCAATGGAAGTCATGTAAGGTGAACCCTAGAATAGTGAAGTTGTGAAATGCCCATTCAATGAACCGAGACAACAAAATTGTTCTTTATTGTTTGTGATTTTATGAAATTAGAATATGGTAGTACAAATATACCTAAAAGTTGGCAAAAGAAAGAAATGATTTTGTCACAATTTTTATTTGTTCATAAATTATTCTTATTCAATAAAATTCTTATAAACTAACCCGAATTTACATGTGCAATCCCAAACAAGCATATCGGAGGATGCCTTGGAGAGAAGTGAAGGGAGATGAAGAGAGGCCAAAAACCTACAAAAAAAATTTGAAAAAACAAATCTTTTTGAAAAAAAATTATTTATTTTTGGGCGTATCGTGCGATACGGGCCCATATTGCACGATACGGAGTGATAAATGCTCATTTCCGATACATATGGGTGTATCGTACGATACGGTGCGATACGGATAATACTGAGACATACCTCATCCTAACAATTAATGGTGTGAGAACCAATGAATGAAAACTAGAATGAAGAGGTTTTCCTTTTCATGTCGGACAAAATATCCCCTAGGTCGGTGCTGGAGGAACCCGCCATGTGGGAGCGATCACTGTTCTGTGGGCCACCTTTAGGCACCACAGTAGCAGTAGTGCGTTGTTCCATTCCTTCAAGGACGGTACATAAAAAACCAAACTTTGATATCAATGAACCCGATCCGTCTAGTTATGCATCTAGATGTAAGTGGTTCATATCCAGCCAGTTCCAGGGTCACTGTCATAAGGTGGGAATAGGATGAACGTGAAAAACCAACTCTATGCAATCCAATTAAGTACCCGATTTTGAAACTTTAGCTAAACCCTTTGACATCCCTATGAGGAACTTTAGCGTGGTAACTCATTGCCCTTGATGGAGTGGGTTATTTCAAATATTCGATACAGTAACGTTTGCCTGATTTCTTAAGTGTCCACAGTTGGAAAGATTCCCTTATAATTTGCCTTCAGGGAAAAACTAAAATTCCAGAAGGCCTGTCCTTCTTCGGATCTTATGGTATATTGGTTATTTTAGAAGATGAAGTGTCTATGCTTGAGATGGATACAGGTTTTTGGATATCCTGTTTCTACATTCAACTTATGCATGCGTACTTTTAGTGTTACTCAATTTCTTGATCACTTCTCTGCTGTTTGCAACAGGCAAGTTTCTATAGAGGAGGGGGAGGCCAAAGCCCGCGAACTTGGAGTTATGTTCATTGAAACAAGTGCAAAAGCGGGGTTCAATATTAAGGTGTGTCTTCTTGCTTTGATTTTTTCCCGATGCAAGTCCAGACTAATGACTTGTGCAATTGCTGATCATAATGGGTTAATTAGTTAATAATGGTATAGGATTCAGATCTAGATCGTTCATCCATTTCACTTATGTGCAGTGTCAACTTAGATGTTGGTGTGACAAGGATAAAGTCTCGTTCTAGCCCATCTTTTATTGCTTTAAGCACGTTTTTTGTTGTATTTTTATTAAATATTTACCAATTATTACATTTTATGAAAACTTCGACAATCCAAAAAATTTATCAAATCTCAATTATTCTATCAGTTTTATGAACTATTATCAATTATTCAAACAATATGCATCTCTCTCATGTATATATATATATATATATATATATATATATATGTGTGTGTGTGTGTGTGTGTGTGTGTGTGTGTGTGTGTGTGTGAGAGAGAGAGAGAGAGAGAGAGAGACTAGTTGATGCCCATCTCTCATACAACATTTTTCATGCCCACCGTTTGCTTTCAAGGACACAAGTAATAGGGTGTCCTTTATATCTTTCTTTTTTTAAAATTTCGTTGATATCCAAATTTTACATTTTGAGACCTTAGTCTTGTGGACATGTTTTTTTTTGTTAATCAAATAGAGACATAAGGTTTTCAGGACACTTAAAAAGAACTAATACAGTTGGGTAAAGGTCACTGTTTCATTAATGGTTGATGCTTCCAGGTCTCTATTGATTAAAATGAAAACCTCATCTCCCTCTAATGTTGAAAAATTAAGGTCTCAATCTAAAAATTTTGAAGACCAAAAGATATTTGTGATTTTTTTTCTATTTTTTAAAACACCTTTATAACTTTCTAAATGATATGCACCCCTTCCAAAAGTAAGGGGTGAAAATTATCATGTATTGTCAAAGATGAACAACATCCAATTTCCATATATATATATATATATATATATATATATATATATATATATGCGTGTGTGAATTTTGACACACACAAGTAACGGTTTCCCCGTACCAATCTTTCTAGAAATTGTTGAGTCCCACATGTGCACCCACATCAGTTTTCTGGTCGAGTTTCTGTTTCATGTATAAAGGTTAAGCTCCCGCAAAATCTTCATGCAGGCCCTGTTCCGGAAGATTGCAGCTGCGCTTCCAGGCATGGAGACACTTTCTTCGACAAAACAAGAGGATATGGTTGACGTAAATCTCAAGGCTACATCTTCGAATCCCGGGCAAGCACAGCAGCAAGGAGGGGGCTGTTCTTGTTAGATGCAGCATTCACATTTCAATATGTTCCGAACTTGACCGTGCTTCTGCCATTCATTGGTGGTCTCCGACAAAGCAGCCTAGCTTCAAAGGCACTTGATGTGGGTATGTGATACATGAGGCTGGTTGTAGAGTTGAGATTTTCTCGAGTTTCAGTTGTAGTTAAGACCTTCATGCCATTTGAACAGTTCTTTATATTAAACCTCATTTCTTGGAAATTTACTTGTTAATTCCCTTACATTCCCGGTATATATATATATACATATATATGCATTACAAGAGCAGTTTCTTGCAAGGTCGACTTGCATGAAACTTTGCTGAGGTGAGTGCCAAACATCTTCATGAAAGTTCTGGTTGTACATGAACTCGGGTCAGAAGTTGGTTGATTATGTCCTGGTCAATTTGAACATACCTGTCAAGATGGCAAACATCTCTATGAAAGTTCGGGTTGTACATGAACTAGGTTGGGAAATTGGTTGATTGTATCTTTGTTTAAGGCAAACTTTTCGGTCATTATGTCTCGTCAACTTTGTCTTGAATCATTACTTTGCTCGCCCATGCCCGACGGACACCGTTTGTGTGTGCTTGAACATGTTTATTGACTCAATTCCAAACATGCCTGGACCAAGCTTGACTTTACTTGGGTGATGTGGGTCTGAACTCTGAAGCCTCTATTTATTTAACTGGGCTAGACTTCAGACTGGACTTGAACGAGTCCTAGTCTGCTCAGCTTTTGCTCTATCGTTATCTTGACCTCGGAATGTTGTATGTATATATATATATATATGAGAGAGAGAGAGAGAGAGTTGCTAGATTGTCATTTATGACTTTATTCAGGTCATCCGTCTCTTTGATTGAATAATTTATATTTAAAATAAAAAGTTATAGTCTTATAAATTCTTTTTTTGTTTGAGAAAACAATTTATGCTTTTTACTTTTTGAGAATAAATTAGATGATTGAAGAGATATATGATTTGAGTGGGCACGAAAAATTTAGCATGAATGAAAGTCTAGTAACCCGAGTGATTCTATTCATCCGATGACACTGTATGGAATCGTTTTTGCAGTACTTTTATATGTGGACATTATTTTTTTAACATTCACCAAGTTCATTCGTCATGTGATGTGATTGATCATATATATCAGTGTTTTAAATGTTAAATCATAACGAACAATGATTTGAGAGCTTGCTAGGTAGTCTCGTTTTCTTGTGTTTTCACGACTCATAATGACTTCGTTTGATTCTCCAAACCTAGAACCAAGCCATACAAGACCATGAGCACACCCCTAATCACTAGCCCAAATGAATGCAAGTGCAAGCACCAATAATTCACACTAGGTGGCTGGTTCCGGATAAACCGTAACCGATGGTTAATTCTGGTTCCACATAAGGTTGAATCGGACTATATCGGTTTTTAGTTTGGTTCAGTTTTGATTCCGATTTCAAACCGATCATGTCTATATAGAAATACTAGCGGCCGTAGAATTCGAAGGCCATGGAGGTAACCGGATACCCACTCCGTGAGAGAAACGGTAGGGTCCACCTACAGCGAGGACGACCAAAATGTCCTCCTGGGACATGTTCGTCACTATCTCAAGTCAAGGGAGGAACCCGCGGCTGTTGACCGATCACACGATTCCTCCTGAAGGATTCCAAAAAGTTGCACCTCGAGTCATTTCCCTCCTCAACCCGATATCTATAAAGTCGGGTCCAATGGATCGGGTCTCACGATAGTGTTTCACCACATACTTCCTCATAGTAGATGAAGAAAGGAAAACAGGCTTAAATTCATGGATAGTAGACCCAATTACCACAATTTCGTGACTTGGTTCGAGCCTAGGTCCAACTCCACCCATGTAAGGGATCACTCCTGCATTGTCGGTCCCAAGCCCGGATAAAGGAGGAGGGTTGTGTTAGGCTTTCGACAGCCAGCGTAAAACTTCATCGGATTTTTATAACATGAATTACAAAAATTATAAGCATTGCTTTGGGGCGTCCCTGCCTAGCGACGTGCTACAGAGCCCAAATGCAATAAGAAGTAAGCAAGGGCCACTACATTTTCGTCCTAATGTAGCGAATCAATTGCAAAGAGGGTTCCTACATCATGGACGGGTATGGGTAAAGAAGTTAGTCCCGCTGCATTGTCGCCCGAATGTAGTGAAAAATTTTCAGAAAGTGTCTCCGCATTTTGATTATGGACGGATGCGGGGGGTAAGGAAGCTAGTCCTAGATAATAAGATTCGTATTGGTTCTTGGAATATCGGAACATTATCGGGTAAGCTAATGGAGGTGGTAGATACTGTGATTCGGAGAAAGATTCATATTCTATGTTTACAAGAGACAAAATGGGTTAGAGAAAAAGCAAAGGAGATAGAGGATACAGGTTTTAAATTATGGTACTTAGGTAAAGAAAATGCTCGAAACGGAGTTGGTATTATCATAAATAAAGATTTAAAGGAGAGTGTAGTAGACATACAACAATATGGTGACCGAAATCATGACATTGAAATTAGTGTTAGGAGCAGAGGTTTTGAATATAGTTTGTGTTTACGCACCCCAAGTAGGACTAGAAGATAGTATAAAGACAGTTTTTTGGGAAGAGTTAGATAAGGTGTTTCAAAAGATTCCACAAAGGGAGATGATTTGTTTAGGAGGAGATTCAAATGGACATGTAGGTAAAGAGACATTAGGATATCAAGGGATTCATGGAAACTTTGGTTTTGGGGATATAAAGAAGGAAGGTAGGGAGATTTTAAATTTTTCTATGGCATTTGATCTCTTTATAGTCAATACAATCTTCAAAAAACGAGATGAACATTTAATTACTTATAAGAGTAGCTTATCACAAACACAAATTGATTACTTTATTTGTATAAAAAAGATAAAGCGTGTTATAAAGATTGTAAGGTAATTCCAGGAGAAAGCTTAACCACCCAACATCGACTTTTAGTTATGGATTTACAAATAAAAAAATGGACAAAGAAGAAAAGAGTGCATCGATCTATTCGGACTAAATGGTGGAACCTCAAAAGTGAGAAAGAATATATATTTAAACAAAAAGTCCTTCAAGGAGATGTTTGGAATTATGTTGGCATACCCTGTGATATGTGGAACAATATGTCTATACATATTAGGAAAGTGGCGAAATATGTGTTAGGAGTATCTAAGGGAGGTGTACCGGCACAAAAAGAAGCTTGGTGGTGGAGTGAAGTAGTACAAAATAAAATCAAGGCAAATAGGGGTATGTTACAAATTACATTATGCTAAGAAAACTAGTGAAACTTTAGAAGCTTATAAGAAAGGAAAGAAGGAAGCGAAAAAGGCCGTTAGTGAAGCAAAAGCTAAGATTTGGAAGGACTTATATAAAAAACTCAACTCAAAAGAGGGTGAAAGAGATATTTTTAGGATAGCAAGGCTAGAGATAAGAAAACTAAAGATCTTAATTATGTTAGATGCATAAAAGATGAGGATGAAAAATTCTAGTGGCAAATGATGATATAAGAAATAGATGAAAAAACTATTTTTATAATCTCTTTATTGAAAATAAATATGTTAGTATTAGTTTATGAGATTTAGCCAAGTCAGAAAAGTATATAAACCACAATTTCTACCGACGTATTCAAAAGAATGAAGTCAAAGAGGCTCTTAAACATATGAAGGGTGGTAAATCGGTATGACCAGATAATATTCCTATAGAAGTTTGGAAAATACTAGGAGAAATAGAAATCACTTGGCTCACAAGACTATTTAATGAAATATGGAAAAGCCAAAAGATGCCCGAGGAATGGAGAGCAAGTACACTTATACCCATATATAAGAACAAGGGAGACATTCAAAATTATGTGAATTATCGAGGTATCAAGTTAATGAGTCATACTATGAAATTATGGGAAAGAATTATCGAACATAGGTTAAGACAAGTATCAAGTACAATAGAGAACCAATTTGGATTCATGTCAGGCAGATCTACTATTGAAGCGATTCACCTTTTGAGACGTCTTATGGAACATTTTAGAGAAAAAAAGAAAGACCTTCACATGATATTTATTGATCTAGAAAAACCTTATGATAGGGTACCGAGGGAGATTCTTTGGAGAACTTTGGAAAAAAGAGGTATCCCATTGACATATATTAACCTTATAAGAGACATGTATGATGGTGCTAAAACATGTGTGAGGACTCATGAAGGAGCGACAAACTTCTTTGAAGTTAATATTGGGTTACATCAAGGATCAACTTTAAGTCCATACTTATTTATAATGGTGATGGATGAGTTAACAAAACATATTCAAGATGAAGTACCTTGGTGTATTTTATTTGCAGATGACATTGTATTAGTGGAGGAGTCTAAGGAAAAGGTCAATAGAAAATTGGAACTATGGAGAGAAACATTAGAAAGCAAAGGCCTCCAACTTAGTAGAACAAAGATAGAATATATGAAATATAAGTTTGATCAGTTGGTTACTTCAGAGGACATAGAAATTAAAATTGACACACATTACATTCCCCAAAAGGAAAGTTTTAAATACCTAGGGTCAATTTTTCAGAGTGATGGAAGAATTGATGGAGATGTTATACATAGAATTACTGTTGGTTGGTTAAAATGGAGAGGAGCATCAGGTATTCTTTGTGATAAGAAAATACCATTAAAATTAAAAGGTAAATATTATAGAGCAGCAATTAGGCCTGCCATGTTTTATGGTTTTGAGTGTTGGGCAGTTAATTATCAACATGTACAAAAGATGTCTGTGACAGAAATGAAGATGTTGAGACGGATGAGTGGTCATACAAGAAAAGACCGTATACATAATGAGGTTATTAGAAACAAATTAGGAGTGGCACCAATAGAAGATAAAATGAGAGAACATCGTCTAAGATGGTTTGAACATATAGAAAGAAGATCAAAAGAAGAACCGGTAAAAAGGTTAGAAAAACTAAATTTGGAAAGTATTAAAAGAGGTAGAGGACGACCACAAAAGTGTTGGAAAGAAACAATAAATAATGATCTAGCTTATTGGGAGTTAATTGCCAACGTGGCACACGATAGGAATATGTGGAAACAAAGAATCCATGTAGCCGACCTCGTCTAAATGGGAAAAGGCTTAGTTGTTGTTGTTGTTGTTGGTTCGAGCCTAGGTCTGACGGACCTACTCATGCCATGCCGAGAAAAATCCATCGGGCCATTTGGATCCTTCGAAAAATTAAATGACCCGCCTCACCTCGATTTCACAAACTTCGGCCTCCCGAGCCTGCGCCCGGTCGTCGACGGTCGGTGGACACTCAGTTTACCTGAACCTCGTTTCGACCTCAGTCTCTGTCCAGTTCAGAAATCACTCTTCTCTACTCCGACTCACCACTGGCCGGGTCAGGGCCCGAAATCCGGACCCAAATGTTGTCACTCTCGAATGCGGGATCAACTATGGGATCCACACGATGTACGGGGCGTCATTTTGATAAAGAACAAGAGCAAAAGCGTCTTGTTTGGGAGATCACGTAATAGAAAAAACCGAAGAAAATAAATCCGAGATGCGGAGAATTCCGTTTCATACAAGAACTTCTTTCTCTAGTCGATTTTCCATACAAAAGATTTATGCCAAAGAAAAGAGCACCAGCAAAGAATCCAATGCAAACACGATCGAGAAATCCTAAGGTGAGAAAATTGAGGAAATTTTCAGGAAAAGTATGACTTCATGGAATGATTGCAGTAGAAGCTTCGCCGGAGAAGTGTTCACCCAAATCAATGGACTCAGGCAGAACGCGGAGCTCGATGTGTTGTGCTGAATCGTCCATCGTCTCTTCGGCGGAATCGTCACTCCATCCATCTTGAAGGCGTCGCCTGTCGTTCTTGCCACCTGCGCCCCCCAACAGCCGGAGGTCCCTCAGATGGCAGGAAGTCCGGCTGAACCTGTCCGGGTGTAGTCGGGGTTCTCGGGTGCCGGCAGGGCAGGATTTTGGGGAACAAAGAGGACGATACGATCAACATTCCAAAAGAATGGGTTTTTCTGCAAAATGCAATTTCATGCTAGTCTTCGTAAAGCAGTGTGATTGAACCTATACAACAAAGTCTTGACCTTAGAACGCAAGATGGCGTTCACATTACTCCAAAGGAGACACGAGTATAGCTCGATTACGTTCAGTGCATCTTATAGTAGCGTGAAGTGGTATTTTTTCTGTTCTGCTCTTTGAAGAAAAATGAAGATAGTCACTTACCCTGCCGCTCCGCGGCCAGAAGGGAGTTCATACGTGACTGCTGTCTTTCGGCTTCTTCCACCCGCCAAAGAGCGAAGAGAGGAAGGAGAGCGTCTTGTTCTTCGTCGAGGAGCGATCATGATCGGAGTTCGGGTTAGGGAATTGGGGTCGATGTATGGTCTTGTTCTTCTCCTTCTTGGCGGTAGGCTTGAGCTGCGGGGGGCTGAAGAAGAGGCAGCGCCGGTCTCGGGCCGCGACATAGCGGGACGCGGAATTCTGAAAAGGGAGAGGGAACTCTGGGCAGGAGGCAACGGTGGCAGTGGCGGTGGCGGTGGTGGCGGTGGTGGTGCTGGCAATGGTAAAGGAGCGGCAGTCCGCCGAAGACGACGACGATGTCGTCGAAGACAACGAGGACCTAACTCGACGCCAGCGTTCCTTCTCCGCTACCAACGCCTCTAGTCGCTCCTTCAGGCACAACGCGCAAACGCCAACAAGGTTGCCCTCCCACGGGTGAAACCTGCACTCCATCCCCTCCTTCTCCTTCTCTTCTTCTTCTTCTTCTTCTCTCCCTCTCGATTCTTAAGACTTTTAACAACGGGAAGAAACAAAAAGGGTTGTTGGTGACGATGGGAAATCAAAGGTGAAAAGACCAAGAATTTTAATTCATGAAAGGACGGACTCAGTCACGAGCCTCGGGGTGTCTGCTTCATATGCGAATCGCAAATTTCGCACGGACACGACAGGTGACCTCGTGTCGTGTCTGTATCGCATACATATTTTACGTGCCCTATTAGTCCTTCATACGGACCCAATCCAAGGGTGTTCGGGTTAGAGATAATTTAGTGAGAGAAAGAGAAAATTATAATTCAAATTTTCATGTTCAGGACACCCAATGTGGTAGCTTGAGCACTCTAATGCTGAAAAGAAACTGGTTGGAGGGAAACTTGTTTAAGATGATTTAGACATTTAAAAAACGGTCAAAATAAAGATATTTGAAGTAAATATATTGGATGAAAACACTTTAAAAGAAGACAAAAGTATTGAAAGAAAATAATAAAATATGAACTTAATTTTAAAAAAAAATACAAATAATATCGCATAGAGGAACTTAATGACAGCTGAGAATCCATGTAGCCAACATTACTTGGTTTGAAGAAAATATTGGTTTTAGCTTTGGTGCTCAGTGGGAATTCAATAGGCAGGTTGAGGTTAGGCAGACCACTAACCCATATGCATGTCTTTCGTATTGAACTCATGACCTTTAACTGGAGAACTATTGCAAGATGCATTAAGATGTTAAAAATGACCCTCATTTTGAAAATGCATGAAGTTTGAATTCAAATTCTCCCAATGTAAAAACGGGTGCTTGGTACAACCTAGACACGGCCGGTTCTGGTTTTCTTAGAACTAAGTACCGGAACTGAATCAAGACCAGGCCGGTTTAGCTTCTAGTTTGAAACCACAAGTTCCAGGTTTGAATCTTATACCGCTTGAAACCAGAAAAATCATTAAATTTTTTAAAATAAAAAAGTTTAAAAAAATGAACCCCCTGTTCCATTCCATGGAAGGTGAAACTAGAACTGAATGGGATGGTCTGTCATTCTCGGTCTGGTTTGACTGGTTCTAATTCTAGGCAGTTCCTAGCCTGATCTAGTTTCTGGTTGAAACCGACGGGCCAGTTCCAAAGTAGCCATGTCTTATCCAACCTCTTTCCTTTAAGAGTATCAACAAGTCTCATTCGGCTCAAATCCTAGCAAACCCAAACTTAATTAAATTCGGCACATTCGTATTCTGACTTATGCATTGGATCCAAACTTTAACCGATCACTTTGCATTTTGTATATAAATAATGCAATTGGATTCAGATAATGGATATATTCATATTTAGATTTGGGCTCGGGTGCAAATAATGCTGGACGATATTATCAAATACCCAAAAAGTTGACTGACTTCTCTACGTTCCTCTCATTATTGGATGCAAATATTAAAATATTTTACTACTCTCTCTCTCTCTCTCTGTAGGAGTGGGCCTTTAATCGGGTACCAGATCAGGATTTGATTGTGATGGAAACTGGAACTTAGAGTTTCATAGTCCCAAGCCCCGTAACCAAACACCTCCTCTAGTGGTGCCTCGATCGAATTGGTTTTATGAGTCTTGTTTCAACATGGCCAGAAGCAGATCCAGATCTCTCTTAAGAGAACCGATCCACAAATCTGAACTCATTATGGAACAATCAAGTGCACGTCGTGGTTGAAAGGGATGAAGTGCAGCATGAAAGGGAAAACGGAAAAGCAAAAAGCTACATCTTCAACGTCGTATTAATTTAACTTGCGCACGCGCAACATCTACACTCAGAATAAAGTCATAAAAACAACTCGCCGTCATGTAACTTCTCCATTTTTTGTATTTTTTTTTTGGGTTAAGTATACTTATTTTAAGTTATTATATATATTATACATAGAGAGAGATTGGATTCTGTCCACGTTGTGTTTTCATAAATCCGAAAATAGTAATATTGTTCTTTATCTTTTTTAAAAAATTCTTAAAATTATATTTATGTTAGTAACGAGTGAACATGAACAAATATGTTAGAACTAAGTAGCATTACATATATATATATATATATATATAACAAGAAACAAACATAAACCTTCTCATGGCACAAAATCTGGATAGTTAGCTCCAGTACTTCTCATAGAAAACAGCATTGATGATGACGTATAGGCTCAGTATCTGGTGGTGGGGATTGCAATATTTCTTTGAATTTCCTATTTCTCATTCAAGAATAAAATCTATGTTTATTTGTTTTCTTGAGGACCGATGAATCAAATAATATTTATTATATCCTTCCCAATTTTTGCATACATCCTTACCTACATATATAATACAAACACACACACACACACACACACACATATATATATATATATATTCATATACATGTATACATAGGGAGCGAGAAACTAGAAGACACTGGATACCATCCCATATCATACTCTATTGGATGATTTGTGCCGTCTTGTTCATCAACATCAATACGGGATTCAAAGCCATTTAATACATATGAATATATTAAATGTTACTGGAGATGAGTGCAATGACAATTAACATCCGATAGACTGCATGAACGGTGATGATAAGAGAGTAATGTCTAACATGAGAGGTTGCTCTCTCTCTCTCTCTCTCTCTCTCTCTCTCTCTATATATATATATATATATATATATATATAGAGAGAGAGAGAGAGAGAGAGAGATATATATATATATATATATATGGCATGTTCTGAAGTGGACCTAGATGGGCGGTTTCAAAGAATTGAAAGGATCAACTAGACCTAAAATGAAGGATTTCACACGGTCTCAGCCATTTTTTAGTTTTTTCCCCATTTTGTTGTGTATTTCATGATTTCTGGAGTTTGAAGCATGAAAAGAAACCCGTCTCTGCTCGGATCCCGTTTTGGGTTTCGAGCTAACTTGAACCAACAGTTTCAAGGTAAAGGTTCTTGATTTGCATCCTTCAACTTCTCTCTCTCTCACACACACATACACATGCATGCGCACACACATCACTCTTTAAAACACTTCCAAAGCCGAGGAAAATGTGTCTTTAGTTTGAAAATCGAGTCCCTTTCCACCTTATGACGGAAATTACTCATTGAAAGCGTCATTGGCAATCCTATTTTCAATGCAGATGGACAAAGTGTTGAATTTCTGAGCTCTACATTTGTCTTAGGCTCTCTTGCACCTTATTTAATCAATGAATTATGAATACGTTTCTAACTTGCCCTCTGAATGTGAATTATCAACAGTGCCCACTGAGTAGACCATATTGGGTTATATTAAGGGCGCGTGCCGCACTGAGTAGACCACTTGTTGACCCAGATTTCAAAAGCCTTCTCTTAGAACCGTGGCTTATGCATAAGGACAATGGTGTGTATTTAGTGGCTGGTTAATGATATACCGTGGTGAGGCGTCTCTCACTCAAATAAAAAAAGGTCTAAAATGATGGTCAAAGGGTTTGAGATGAAATCATAGGCCACGGTTTGAAGTAGGCTATTTTAAGTAAAGCAACTTTATATTAACCTATATTATTTTCTAGAACCATCACTTTCTGCGGATTATGTGTAAACTTAAGTAAACAAGTGCATTTGGCCTACTTGGACACATGGCAGTTTGAATGGAAATTGACAGGCAAACTAAAAGAGTATATTTTATATTAATGGATGATTGAAATTTAAATTTGTAAGGCAAAAAAATGTGAATAAAACTTTTTGTTTTTAAAATTCTTCATAGTTTGAAACTCAAACACCTTACTATTATAACAGTGTCAGGTTTTGCTTTACACCACATTACATCAGCCCAAACAACACCCACGCACGTACACCCACTGGGAGTTGAACTCCAGACCTGCAACAAGGGCATATGAACGCCCTGTCATTTGAGGTAACGCTCTGGGTGCGACATGAGCTGCTTGTTGTTCAACTCCCATCTGCTCTTGGCAAGGTTGCGCCCTACCCGTACAGCAAGTGAAGCTTGAACAGATAATAAATGTATCTTAAATTTGACAAGTTTTCACCGTAAAAACAAAATTCTTAGGCATCAAGAGAATAATCTCAACCGCAGGGCGCTTTAGTGCCGTTGCTGCCCAGAGGGTGCATGTGTGGGTGTGTGCTAGGCTTCGGTCTCCACTTGTAACCAAAAAAAAAACTATAAAACCTACCACATATAGCAATAACGGTGCTAGAGCGCCCTACCATTGAGATAACGCTCTTGGTGCAATAGACGTAGTTGATTCAGTGATTTTGGGAAAACCAGCCCGAGGTTCAACTCATGACTCAGTGAGCTAACTAAGATGAAAGAAAAATAATGTTTACTTTGATGCATTAAGAATATATAATACGTTATAAGCAAGGAAAACAACTTATCGAAGAGAAAGTTTTTAAAGCAGATGCACCAAATAAAAATATTACCAATTTAAAATAAGGAAATCGTAAGAAAAGGATGATGGCAGTGGTTGTCCCAATAAGCTTTCACTTCACTCAAAATATTCAGCACTTTAAGAATACAGGAAATAAATGACTTTTAACACTTCTTTTCCTATTTATAAAATAAAGTTTTCATCTACAAAGGCATATTTTTGAAATTTATTTAAAAAATAAATTAAGGACATGAAACATGGGCATAAAAAGCATCGCTCAAAATACAGGACTCTAAGACAGGAAAGACAATGAGGGAAACTTTCTTTTCAAAAGGCAAAGGTCAGGAATTTAATAACTTGTATAATCATGTGCATGTCTTAGTTTGAGTATATGATTATAATCCATCTTTGTAGGTAAAACATGCATATCGATACATGCGTGCTTGCAAAGCCACATGTACACATAAATGAAACTGGATTATATGATAAACACTTCAAAAGAATATATTTTGTGTTCTCGGACATGAAGATAAATATAGGACAGAAAGACATGAGAAACCCATCCAATCAAACAGTCGAATGAAACGATGCCCAAGGTGCTAAAGTTAGTCAAGTATGTACCGTAACATCTATTTTTCATCTGCTAATTCATGAAACATTTATGACCCACCAGCACAGGCACCAACTTGATCAGGCAGGAAAAAGATTCACCGAGTGTCGCCCATAGATCTGTAATCTACTTGAACATGTAGCATCATTCAATTCCTGGGAGCGCAAAACCTAATCCCCCTTTTCATATTGGAGATGATGTTATAGAATGAGAAAAGAAGTGCTGTCGACTGCTTAGCTGCTATCAACTGTCGCTTGTTCATGCCAAATACCATTCAAATCTGACTGCCATAATCTAACCATACCGTCACTCCCCGCAGATGCTAAAGTCATACCACTCATATCCCATTCTAGTTGCCATACCTTAAGGGAAACAAACAGCTAACGCATTAGTTTAACAAATAAAATAAACAAAGCAAAGCCTAAACTTGCATGTAGTCAATTAAGCTGACAAAATTCTAAATGATATTCAAGAACGTGAACCCAGTAAATGCACAGAATATATATATATATATATATACTTCATAGCAGTATAACAAACATAGATACCACACTCTGAATGTCCATAAATGGAATATGTTCTTGCGGTGTAAAAAGTACAGACACCATGCTTATGCCCTGCATTCATATTTATTCCGGAACTTAATAACATCCAATAGAAAGGAAAGGAAAACCCTCTGTTCATCCCTCCCAGTAACATCAACTTGCCTTTCCCACTGCCTGGTTACACACAACTTGAAACAAGATTAAAAATACAAAAGAAAAAAGCAGAATATTGGATCAACATGTGACGGTCTAACTAATAAGCACCTAGGGAAGTTCATCAACCATAACCCAAGTCATCATAGTCCATAAGATTCACAGCTTAACTCTATTGAGATCTTCAGAAATTCATTCAAGTTAAAAGGATACTGGATCAACATTGATGTTATAACCTATGTCAAGCAGACACTTCTAACAGGGTGCAGCACCAGCATCAGAAATTTCGCACTTGACACTCATAATTCCCATGTGCAACTTGGTACTAACTTCTAAATATTTTTTACATAAAAATTATCCAACTAAAAGGTAGTTTAGTGCTGCCTTGTTAACACTACATAGAATATTGACCTCAGTATTATTAGCGAATAAGAATATATGAAACTAAGATCAACCAATTTATGAGATATTTTCAATTATCTAATATTTATATATATAATTTGTACATGTAAGGGATCACCCTTGCATTGCCGGTCCCAAGCCCGGATAAAGGAGGAGGGTTGTGTTAGGCTTCCAGGAACCAGCGTAAAACTTCGTCGGATTTTTATAACATGGATTACAAAAATTATGAGCATTGCTTTGGGGCGTCCCCGCCTAGCGACGTGCTGCAGAGCCCGAATGCAGTAAAAAGTAAGCAAGGGCCACTACATTTTCGCCCGAATTTAGTGAATCAATTGCAGAGAGGGTTCCCACATCATAGACGGGTGTGGGTAAAGAAGTTAGTCCCGTTTAATGAAAAATTTTCAGAGAGGGTCTCCACATTTTGATTATCGACGGATGCGGGGGGTAAGGAAGCTAGTCCTAGATAATAAGATTCGTATTGGTTCTTAGAATATCGGAACATTATCGGATAAGCTAATAGAGGTGGTAGATACTATGATTCGAAGAAGATTCATATTCTATGTTTACAAGAGACAAAATGGGTTAGAGAAAAAGCAAAGGAGATAGAGGATACAGGTTTTAAATTATGGTACTCAGGTAAAGAAAAGGCTCGAAACGGAGTTGGTATTATCATAAATAAAGATCTAAAGGAGAGTGTAGTAGACATACAATGATATGGTGACCGAATCATGACGTTGAAATTAGTGTTAGGAGCAGAGGTTTTGAATATAGTTTGTGCTTACGCACCCCAAGTAGGACTAGAAGATAGTATAAAGATTGTTTTTTGGGAAGAATTAGATAAGGTGTTTCAAAAGATTCCACAAAGGGAGATGATTTGTTTAGGAGGAGATTTAAATGGACATGTCGGTAAAGAGGCATTAGGATATCAAGGGATTCATGGAAACTTTGGTTTTGGGGATATAAACGACGAAGGTAGGGAGATTTTAAATTTTGCTATGGCATTTGATCTCTTTATAGTCAATATAATCTTCAAAAAACGAGATGAACATTTAATTACTTATAAGAGTGGCTTATCACAAACACAAATTGATTACTTTATTTGTAGAAAAAAAGATAGAGCGTGTTGTAAAGATTATAAGGTAATTCCAGGAGAAAGCTTAACCACCCAACATCAACTTTTAGTTATGAATTTACAAATAAAAAAATGGACAAAGAAGAAAAGATTGCATCGAGCTATTTGGACTAAATGGTGGAACCTCAAAAGCGAGAAAGAAGATATATTTAACCAGAAAGTCCTTCAAGGAGATGTTTGGAATTATGTTCGCACACCCTGTGATATGTGGAACAATATGGCTATACATATTAGGAAAGTGGCGAAAGATGTGTTAGGGGTATCTAAGGGAGGTGTACCGGCACAAAAAAAAGCTTGGTGGTGGAGTGAAGTAGTACAAAATAAAATCAAGGCAAAGAGGACATGTTACAAATTACATTATGCTAAGAAAACTAGTGAAACTTTAGAAGCTTATAAGAAAGCAAAGAAGGAAGCGAAAAAGGCCGTTAGTGAAGCAAAAGCTAAGATTTGGGAGGACTTATATAAAAAACTCAACTCAAAAGAGAGTGAAAGAGATATTTTTAGGACAGCTAGGGCTAGAGATAAGAAAACTAAAGATCTTAATTATGTTAGATGCATAAAAGACGAGGATGAAAAAATTTTAGTGGCAAATGATGATATAAGAAATAGATGGAAAAACTATTTTTATAATCTCTTTAATGAAAATAAAGATGTTAGTATTATTTTAGAAGATTTAGCCAAGTCAGAAAAGTATATAAACCACAATTTCTACCGACGTATTCAAAAGAATGAAGTCAAAGAGGCTCTTAAACATATGAAAGGTGATAAATCAGTAGGCCCAGATAATATTCCTATAGAAGTTTGGAAAATACTAGGAGAAATAGAAATCACTTGGCTCACAAGACTATTTAATGAAATATGGAAAAGCCAAAAGATGCCCGAGGAATGGAGAGCAAGTACACTTATACCCATATATAAGAACAAGGGAGACATTCAAAATTGTGTGAATTATCGAGGTATCAAGTTAATGAGTCATACTATGAAATTATGGGAAAGAATTATCGAACGTAGGTTAAGACAAGTATTAAGTACAACAGAGAACCAATTTGGATTCATGCCAGGTAGATCTACTATTGAAGCGATTCACCTTTTGAGACGTCTTATGGAACATTTTAGAGCAAAAAAGAAAGACCTTCACATGATATTTATTGATCTAGAAAAAGCTTATGATAGGGTACCGAGGGAGGTTCTTTGGAGAACTTTGGAAAAAAGAGGTATCCCATTGACATATATTAACCAAATAAGAGACATGTATGATGGTGCAAAAACATGTGTGAGGACTCATGAAGGAACGACACACTTCTTTGAAGTTAATATTGGGTTACATCAAGGATCAACTTTAAGTCCATACTTATTTATAATGGTGATGGATGAGTTAACAAAACATATTCAAGATGAAGTACCTTGGTGTATGTTATTTGCAGATGACATTGTATTAGTGGAGGAGTCTAAGGAAAAGGTTAATAGAAAATTGGAACTATGGAGAGAAACATTAGAAAGCAAAGGCCTCCGACTTAGTAGAACAAAGACAGAATATATGGAATGTAAGTTTGATCAGTTGGTTACTTCAGAGGACATGGAAATTAAAATTGACACACATTACATTCCCCAAAAGGAAAGTTTTAAATACCTAGGGTCAATTTTTCAGAGTGATGGAAGAATTGATGGAGATGTTACACATAGAATTAATGCTGGTTGGTTAAAATGGAGAGGAGCATCAGGTATTCTTTGTGATAAGAAGATATCATTAAAGTTAAAAGGTAAATATTATAGAGCAGCAATTAGGCCTGCCATGTTTTATGGTTCTGAGTGTTGGGCAGTTAATCATCAACATGTACAAAAGATGTCTGTGACAGAAATGAAGATGTTGAGATGGATGAGTGGTCGTACAAGAAAAGACCGTATACATAATGAGGTTATTAGAAACAAATTAGGAGTGGCACCAATAGAGGATAAAATGAGAGAAATCGTTTAAGATGGTTTGGACATATAGAAAGAAGATCAAAAGAACCTGTAAGAAGGTTAGAAAAACTAAATTTGGAAAGTATTAAAAGAGGTAGAGGACGACCACAAAAGTGTTGGAAAGAAACAATAAAGAATGATCTAGCTTATTGGGAGTTAACTGCCAACATGGCACACGATAGGGATCTGTGGAAACAAATAATCCATGTAGCCGACCCCGTCTAGTATGGGAAAAGGCTTAGTTGTTGTTGTTGTTGTTGTAGTTGCCATTTCTCCACATCCATAATTTTTGAAATGTCCTATCTGACAACAGTGCCTGCACCTGGCATAGGGTCTAACTGATTGATACCTATCAAAATTTGTTAGTCTCTGATTCACTCGTCTCCTAAAAAACTAACGTTTTGCTCAGCATTTAGCACCAAAAATTACATTTTAAGTGAACTTCCAGATAAGCTATGCTGTAATGAGAAAATCCCAATTAGTTGGCCATTTTCAAGTAAAACCTAGTAATTGTGCATCTAACCTGCACAACTTCTACACTGGCTGCCGAGAAGTCTTGGGATCTATAAGGCATGCATATTGAGACCAGCATCTACAAGATGCCAGATGAGGCCTTAAAATCAAATTTTAGAACGATATGCCATACCTCTCCATCATGACCAGCAAGCCATGCAACTTTATTAACTGATAGCCTCCCATCAGAGTCAGGTTTGAGGCTCATATGCCATATTGCAATTCCGTTGCATGTTGCAACAGCTACTACATCATACGGCCTACAACATAAAAAAGAACAAAACAATATTGAAACAATATGCTTGTGTTATGAACAAACTCCTTTGGCCATTTGTATCTCAAAAAATGAAACATTTACCTGCCAATGTTTGGAGCCCAAGCAACAGCATGCACTGGATCGCCTTGGTGACCAGGTAAAGCCAGCTCAGCAACAAGTTGCCACCTCTGATGAACCCCATCAAATTCCCAAACCTATAGAATACAAACGTCATTTTGAAGCACAGTCAGCAGCCTCACGCTGGGGATTTTATGCCTAAGCATTTTCCCAATTAAAAAGAATTTTACTGGACATGTCTTAAAAAAACCCAAGAATGTTATCAGCAACTCGTGTATACCTTGGAGGAATTGAACTGTGATATATCCGAGTTAAAACCAAGGACAAACATCGATTGCTGAGATTCAGCCCTTCGCGGACACCAATCAATCGCAGCAGACAAACATGAGGGTTTCACAAATCTATCAATGGCATCTGACACATTCTGAAATTCTGCCTGCAAAAAAGAATGACCCACTCATCTCTATTTGATTAGCATTTAGAAAGCTAATCATAGAAGAAAAAAAGACCAGATACAAAAGGTGTTAAATGTCTGAAGTACACTTGAAGACATCTTTTACACATACTTAGACTCAAACTTGACGAACAGTGGAGAGAGGTAATAACAAGTGCAAAGTTTCAGTAGTTCAACTTTGACTAACCTTGGAGCAGAACCCACCCCCAAACAAACCCATCAGCCACAATGTTTAGTCAAGAAGGAACAAGTGCACTGTGAAATTAGTGGACACATAAAATGGTATCGGTATTGTATCATATGCTATTGTTCATATCCTATACTTTGTAGTATAAAGGCCTTAATCAAGACGATTTTGGTTGACTTCTGGAAACTTTTCAAAGAATTATCACAGAAAACCCAACTATACAAATTGGAGCTTCACTTGAATGCTATGTTTCTAAAAGCACATTGTAGCGGCTTATAACGCGTTATAGCATTTTCACAGGCCCCTAGACGATAGTAAATGACCTCAAAAAATAAGGACTCTACCTCCCAATTTTGTGAGTTGCTAATTAAAAAAAAAGTCTCATGTAACACCCACCCCTGCCTCTATATGTGACACCAATGGCTCTCTATTTGTGGCTAACAAGAAAAGGTCAGGGAACCTAACTTTTGAGGGTATTCCTCACATAGTATCATGTTCCCTCATCCCCCACCACGAAAGGCATTCCTTCCCTAAACTTATCCAATCTTCTAACAGCCAACCATAGACTACAACCGTAAAGTTCCCTCCCCTCCAAAGTGATCCATCTTCTCTCCACGGTAAATTTAGCCTCTGTAACTCTCCCCTAGAGTCTCTCCTCCCATAAAATCTCCAAAATCACTTATTGAACAAAGGCCATATTAAAAAGAGCCAAAGGATTCAGCCCCAAAACACCCATAGGAAGAGAGATTTTAACCACCTCCCACCTTACCAAATGGTACTTAAACCGACCTTAACCATGACTACATAAAAAGCACCGTTGGATATGCTCCAATCTCTTTACTACCAAAGCAAGCATGAAAAACAAAGACATAATAAACTAACGGGTTTGTGATTTTAATTTGAGTTAAATGATCACCCTTAAATAAATAAATATGCTTCCACCCTGTTAGCTTCCACTCAAATCTATCGATGATGGACTCCCCAAAAAACATCTCTTTACATTGAGCACTAAGGGTCGGACTCAAATACTTAATCGAAAGAGAGCCAACGTTTCCACCACAGAATGTTAGATAGCCCCCACCCATCCACACCTTCACCAATTCAGATTAGAATCACTCTTTTGTAGATTCACTTTAAGTCCAGAAATTGCCTAGAAACCCAAGAGAAGGCACCTCAAATCCAACAACTTGTGATCATTAGCTCCACACAGGAAACAAATCATCAGCAGACAATAGATGCGACACTCAAACGTTCTTTCCCTTGCCACGCTTCATCCTCACACTATCCAACAATCCCCCTTCCTTTGCCACCAACTAGTCATACCAAAGGCCAAAATAAACAACAATATGGAAAGAGGGTCCTCTCATCATAGACCTTTTGAAGCACCAAAAGTTCTTACAGGTGAACTATTTATCATGACAAAAAACAGAGATATGTGTTGAGAAAATATATAAGACTTATTGACTTGTGTAAAGCAATTGTAAACAGTGTATCAGACCTCGTATCGCATGGGACATCAATATGCATATATCGTACCGCATCGTACATATATATGATTTTCAAATTATTTTTTTAAATCATTAAAAATGTTAATTTAAAAAAAATGATTTTTTTTTGCAATATGCATCATACCAAGAGACAATAGATTCAACATCAAAACAAACTAAATCACTCTCGGGCTTCATTTTCAAGCTTAGGATTGATGACTATTAATGAATGTCATACATATGAGATTTTTAGAGAGGAGGAGTTGGTCTTGAGGAGAAGAAGGATAGACATGCAAGAGGAGCCAAAAAAGCATACCCAGAAGGGGTCTAAACACATTTAAACTGTGTTTTTTTAATATACAAATTTTGAAACTTACACTATATCGTATAATACAAGGTATATCGTACGATACGTGCCTGTAGAGCAGTGTATCGTACGATACATCCCGATATGATGCGATAAATATATTTTGTGATACAGGTACCTTAATCATATTGGTTCAAGTATGGATACACCCGTATCGCATATTGTATCATACAACACGTCGATATGATACGATTTTTATAACATTGGTATAAAGTATGAAAATAAGTATGCCAACATTCTTACCAAACCTGTCAATAGAACGGATCTTGCGAGTGTTCTTCTCAAATTGGGAGTCATCAGTATCTTTCTCCCAACTTAAGGACGAGTGTTGAGAAGGCGATCCAAGATCTGGATCCGTTCCAAAATTTGATCAGTTTAAGAGAAGTCTTAATAATGTATTAGATGTATTGTAAGTAGGGTATTTAAGTCTTTTAAGTTATAAAAGACTTTACCAATACACCTGTATCGCATTGGTGTAAAGTATGAAAATTAGTATGCCAACATTTTTACCAAAGCTACTAGTGTTCTTCCCAAATTGAGAGTCATCACTATCTTTCTCACATTAAGGAGGAGTGTTGAGAAGACGATCCAAGATTTGGATCCATTCTAGAATTTGATCAGTTTAAGAGAAGTTTTAATAATGTATTAGATATATTGTAAGTAGGGTATTTTAGTCTTTCAAGTAATACAAGACTTTATCGATATATCTATATCGCATATCGTATCGTACAATACGATATGATTTTTATAACATTGATGTAAAGTATGAAAATCAATATGCCAACATTCTTACCAAAGTTGTCCGCAGAAGGGGTCTTGTGAGTGTTCTTCCCAAAGTGGGAGTCATCAATATCTTTCTCCCAGCTTAAGGAGGAGTGTCGAGAAGACGATCGAGATCTGGATCCGTTCTAGAATTTGATCAGTTTAAGAGAAGTCTTAATAATGTATTAGATTCATTGTAAGTAGGGTATTTTAGTCTTTCAAGTTATAAAAGACTTTATATATGATGTGATTAGTTCTTTGTAACCCTAAGTGAGAAATTAATAAAAGGGAGATAGAAAGAGTCGTCATGGAAAAATACAAAACCATGTTGTAATCACAAAACACTCATTGTGCCCTGACCGACCTGGGCTCCTCCCATAAACCATGTTGGCTCAAGCTTGACTGGACCACACATCATGGAGAAACACTTTCATGCTATAGGCACTATTGATCACCCCTAGCACTGAATACTCACCTACCCAACTCTCCTCCAGCTGCAAAACTGCTTTATTCCACACAGCCACAAGAGCCCCCCAGTTCACACAAGAAGGGGTGCAAATAAGGACTTCCAAAGAGGTTACCCATCCCAAAACTAATCTCTCGTTAAGCATTCTTAACTTCAGAATTGTGATGGGACCCGGTGCATCGGTGCTAGTATGAGTGCACCTCATTAAAACAATCTTGTCTATCACTCCAAAGATCCAGTTTCAAACGTATTTCCTATTAATCCACTGAAGTATTTTTTTTCTTACTAGTCTCCTCCATAATCTATTATGCATCATTATTATATGTATATAATGTGCTTGGGGGTAATGTTTACAAAGGAATATATAATATGCATCATGATTGTATGTATATAAATCAGATTTATTCCCTTGTGCTTTACCAAAATATCCATTCTTGGAATTTCTGAGAAAGGACTAGTATTTTCCATCTATCCATTTTGGTCAATTACAATCAACACGATGAAGGAACACATGAATGGGCTTGCTTGTCAATTTGAAAGTCCACACTTGATCAGATCAAAATCTTCAGACCTATATAAAATAAAGTCTAAAGGAACAGTTCAACCATGATCTTTACTAAGCAACCAAAGAAAGCTTTAAATCCATAGAATTCGACACTTTTATTGCCGACACAGGAATGGTTAAGGATGAATGACAAAAACTGGAAATTGAAAATACTTAGAATGTTGAATCCTTAAGAATCACACCTGAAGTTGCCATGTCTTCAATTCCAGGGGGTCAATTAATTCATATACCTTGACAAGCCCATTTGCATAAGCTGCAGCCTGCACAGATTCCAATCAATCATGATTATAAAAGCCTTTATTATAGGGGACATGTTCTCTGAATATAAAACAGAAAAAGAATGAAATACTAATTTGACTTTGTGCAAGTGCATGAACCCTAGGCTTCACCCTTAGATAGGAGGAGGGTTGTGCTACACAGCAGACAGCAAGCACAAGATTTTCTTGGATTTTTATGAGGGATGCCATCTTTCAGAACAAATCATCAGATGCCATCATAACTGTGAAGATGAGCAATTGAACATGTTGCAGGAAGCACATTGCTAGGATAAATGACCTCCTATGAAGTCTTCCTGCTGCATAAGCTGACAAGTCACCCACCTAGCCTCACAAAAGGCATGGTTAGGGTTAAAGATGTAGACATGTACGAAAGAAATTCTGCAGCAAGATTCAGTCAGTTCAGGTCACAGGTGTCCCCACTACAATTTTGCACTGACTGGATTTTCATTGAGATGTTCTTGAAGTAATTTCATTGCACATGATAACCATCAATGCACACATAATGCCATGAATTTCACACACATAAGTGCTGCATATGCATAAATAGATGCATAGTCACAGACTCGACTTTTAGACTACTGGCATGACTCATGCTGGTCTCAACATCACTGATAAACTCACAGAAACTAAATCCCAGTCGTAACAGATGTGCCACGAAGTCCCTTGTGCAGGGACCATGCAAAAGCATGCAATGCCATCTCCATGTGCTTCTTGGCGACATGGATATTGATTTTGTCATTACAATTTCCTGTTGATATTTCACATTGATCAATCCAAATTTCCTCACTACCATCAAAAATATTTACTGATAAGTCAGCTACAAGAAAAAGAAAAAAGAAGAGAAGAAGTCGGTTGTTTCCCATTCTTAACCGTGTTGTACATATTGAAATTGAAATTACACAATGGAAATAAGCTGGATCTGTTAGGTGTTTCAACTCAGTACATCTGAATTCATCAATCAAGCATAGGCATGAACATGTAACAACTACACCTCCTTCCAGTTAAGTGGCACTCCGACTCCTAACCATAGAAATAAAACAACTGAGGTTATCATTGGCAGAAGTGAGAATCAAGTAGGTTGGTGGGCTTTCAGTTCTTGGATCAATGCTTAAGTTGGCCAATAGGATGAAATTAGGGCATAATCTCATTTTGACATAAGAGAACAGAAAATAATGCAATAGTAAATTCCTAAATCAGTTTTTGTCATGCAAGACTCATTGTGCACATAGAAACCCTCCACCATCTGCTAGGTACTTTTACAAGCCAAAAGCACATGAACAGAAAAACACAAAGCTTCATAGACACATACACACGAGCATGCATGCACACACACAGACAGTCACTAATGGCCACAATGTCACTCACAGTAGTCAATGGCATCAGCCAGTGAAGATTAGTGACAGTTTGTACATGGTGAAGGCAAGAGAAGAATCCATGTCTTCTTGATCACTCAAACATACTGTATATATGTGCATATATATAGATAGATAGATATACATGCACATTTGTATGCAAGTATTTATTGTATATACACTGCAAAAATCAATTCACAACATTGATATGATTTCATGTCATATTTACTTAATTAGTAACAACAACAACTACAACAACAACTAAGCCTTTTCCCATACTAGACGGGGTCGGCTACATGCATTCTTTGTTTCCACACAGCCCTATCATGTGTCATATTAGCAGTTAACTCACAATAAGCTAGATCATTCTTTATTGTTTCTTTCCAACACTTTTGTGGCCGTCCTCTACCTCTTTTAATACTTTCAAAACCTAGTTTTTCATACCTTCTTAGAGGTTCTTCTTTTGATCTTCTTTCTATATGTTCAAGCCATCTTAAATGATATTCTCTTATTTTATTCTCTATTGGTGTCACTCCTAATTTGTTTCTAATAACCTCATTATGTATACGGTCTTTTCTTGTATGACCACTCATCCATCTCAACATCTTCATTTCTGTCACAGATATCTATTGTACATGTTGATGATTAACTGCAGACATCTTTTGTACATGTTGATGATTAACTGCCCAACACTCAGAACCATAAAACATGATAGGTCTAATTGTTGTTCTATAATATTTACCTTTTAACTTTAATGGTATCTTCTTATCACAAACAATACCTAATGCTCCTCTCCATTTTAACCAACCAGCATTAATTCTATGTGTAACATCTCCATTAATTCTTCCATCACTCTGAAAAATTGACCCTAGGGTTTTAAAACTTTCTTTTTTAGGGATGCAATGTGTGCCAATTTTAATTTCAATGTCCTCTGAAGTAACCAAATTATCAAACTTACATTCCATTTATTCTGCCTTTGTTCTACTAAGTCCGAAGCCTTTGCTTTCTAATGTTTCTCTCCATAGTTTCAATTTTCTATTAACTTTTTCCTTAGACTCCTCCACTAACACAATGTCATCTGCAAATAACATACACCAAGGTACTTCATCTTAAATATGTTTTGTTAACTCATCAATCACCATTATAAATAAGTGTGGACTTAAAGTTGATCCTTGATGTAACCCAATATTAACTTCAAAGAAGTTTGTCATTCCTTCATGAGTCCTCACACATGTTTTTGTACCATCGTACATGTCTCTTATAAGGTTTATGTATGTCAATGGGATACCTCTTTTTTCCAAGGTTCTCCAAATAACCTTCCTCGGTACCCTATCGTAAGCTTTTTCTAGATCAATAAATATCATGTGAAGGTCTTTCTTTTTTGCTCTAAATTGTTCCATAAGACGTCTCAAAAGGTGAATCGCTTCAACAGTAGATATGCATGGCATGAATCCAAATTGGTTCTCTGTTGTACTCGATATTTATCTTAACCTATGTTCGATAATTCTTTTCCATAATTTCATAGTATGGCTCTTTAACTTGATACCCCGATAATTTTCACAATTCTGAATGTCTCCCTTGTTCTTATATATGGTTATAACTTATAAGTGTACTCGCTCTCCATTCTTCGGTTATCTTTTAGTTTTTCCATATTTCATTAAATAGTCTTGTGAGCCAAGTGATTTATGTTTCTCCTAAGATTTTCCAAACTTCTACAGGAATATTGTCTCGTCCTACCGATTTACCACCCTTCATATGTTTAAGAGCTTCTTTGACTTCATTCTTTTGAATACGTTGGTAGAAATTGTGGTTTATATTCTTTTCTAATTTGGTTAACTCTTCTAAGCTAATACTAACATCTTCATTTACTCAATCAGTAAGATGGTCAAAAATATTCTGCACAGAATCAGGTGATGTGGTAATAATGCACCGTGTTCTTCGGTTTCCCGTGTTCAGGCTGATCAGATCTGCTTCTAGACTGACTAGAGTTTTTGATGGATTCTGGCTCAGGTTAGGGTCGATGTAGGTCAACTATGGGGATCCCAAGTCTATGCAATGGATTTACCAATTATGGCCTGCAGTGCCCAACAACTAGTATCACAATCCCAAAGATGTCTTCGTCTTTGCTTATTTAATAAACCAAGACCAAGAGACTGCATTAACAAGAACAGCATTTATTTAACATTTACCCAAGAAGGGCCACATGCTCCAAAGACAAATGAAAATAAGCAAAGGCAAGGGGACAGGAAGAACAAAATTGAAAGAAGGTAAAACTTGCCGAGTGTAATCAGATAAAGTATTTGAGTACTGTTCACATGCAAACTACAAGTTACAGTAAAACAGGCAAGTGCGGTTGGTTTACAAGAAACATTTGAAGAGGCATAAACAATACAATATTACGGCCAATACAAGAGAATATAAGTGCTCCATCATATTAGAACATGAGTTGCTCTATCAATTACTAATCCTACATATCAAACAAAACTCACAGAGAAAATAAATATGCGTCATGAAATGTCACTGAAGCAAATCAAGATGAGCCCAATTACTACACCTAGTTAACAGTCCACAAAGGACCAAAGATGAAAGACCAAAAATGAGCTTACCAATTTCAAATTTTTTCCAGAATCTCCAAAATAAAGATCAAGAACATGAACTTCATTGCTCCCAAAAAGCTTGCACAACTTCCATGTGAGAGTCATTTTTCCTAGTACATAAATTGCAGATGACTTATATTGATTCACAGGATTTTGTTCTCAAACAGAAAGCGTGTCTACAGACAACTTACACAACAATATATTTGATGCAAATTTATTCTCAGATGAAGAGCAGTCTTCTTACCATCTTCAATTTCCTCCCACAATGAAAACGTCCCATCAATGCATATGCAAGCAATCGCATCTCCATACTCTGGAGGAACCCACACCACTTTGAAAATCGCATGTTCATGAGCCTGTAGTAAGAGAACTTTTGTCAGGGGAAAATTAATAAGGTTACCACTATCTAAACTCATTAGCGACCAAATTCATAAACCATGCAGCTGCTTCAAAGCCAATATGGCTCTCCTCGGTCAGATGAACCATACATTGGCAAATAACATATACAATCAAGAGAAGATTACCTATAAGAATGAAAACCGTGAAAGCTTATTGAGGAAAAGGTGGAACCATAAATACTGAAAATAGTGGAAGCTGCTTGGTAATATTTCATTCCTTGAGAGCCAGTCAATACTAGGACAGTCAAAGGGTATCTACTAAAGCATAAACTGTTTGTTTTCCTTCCCAGCGAGTATACATAATGACCTCAAGTGACGGCAGCCCCAGCTGGAAGGGGAATATGGGTGTCAAGAATAGAACTTCCTAAAATCTAAAACACAATGCATTTTTGGGGCCAAGTACCTCTCATCAATATTGTAAAAATCGTATTATATCATACAATACGAGTTTATCATGTATCGTACACATTCACACAAAGAATAGAAATAGATTGGAGCATGCTCGATTTCATGATTTGGTATATATTGCATATAATATGAAGCTACATTGCATAGATACGAGTATGGTACCGGTACCCAATATGGATACGGGTATGAGGTACGCACATTCTTAAAAAGCTAAGGTACGAGTATGCCACTATTAAAAAATATAATAAAAGATAAATTATATAAATAAATATAAACAAAATACTAACTAAAACGTATATCATATGAAAACAAGGAAGCTTCATTCAATAACATTTTTTCAACTGTATACATATAACTTTCATATCAAAATTCAGATTCTACACACAATAATAACTTTGAATCAAAACACATTAAGCTTCAAACTTTAATAGTCTCAATCTCAATATTTCCTTCACTATTAAAGATAGCAACCCACCAAAGATCATTCAAATCAAATGATCTTTGGTAGTAACGATGAAAGCCTATTCTTTTGAAATGACAAAAATGCAAGATAACAATGCCTAATTGCTGATTGGATATCCTTTAAGAGGTAGTACTCAATCAAATCAAGGCAGTCACGAAATTCTTCACATGGTTATGGTCATGTACTTTTACCGGAAGATATATGATAAAAACTTGTCCAGCTACATCACTTAGCTACAAATGATTCCACTTATTAAGCATTTGACAATAATATCACTGTTTCCACCAAGTATGCAGGTAAAACTAGATTTAGATGCTGAAAATTATAACATCATTGGAGAACGCATATGCAAATTATGCCCATTTAGACAGATGTTATTACAATGTGCAGACGGAAGCATTAAGAGTGAATTATGCTCACAGCAGATAGCAACCCAAAAGCATATATAGAGGAGAATCAAAAGAACGTCATGATTCACCAAATTTTCCAACAAAAGCTATTGAAGTTCCTACTCTAAATGCCACATGGAAGGCACCATGCCCAAACTCACCAATTTCACGACTTTATCATGCAATATGAATCATTCGAGAAGGACCAAACTCATCAATAAAATTGGCTTGGTACCTTCTACGTTGACCATCATTGCTACAAATTGTATTCATTAAACAAAATACACAACGGAAAAACCATCATTGCTACAATCGGTTGTTAAGCAATAATCACAAATAATCGATGTCTCATTGAAAAATTTCATCATATAGTTTGCAAATTCACAACACCGAAGAAAAAAACTAAACATTGATGTTCGTCGAAGAAAATCAACTACAGATTCAATGTTTCACAACAACGCACATTCACGACACCTAAAAAAAATCACCAATAGATTCAATACCTAACCTCTTGAGGCCACCGAATCAATAATGTATGTCGTCCGTCGCTCATCGGGCCACTGTCATCAATTGCTCGCCGGACTGCCCCACTCACTTACAGTGGTAGTCCCCGGTGATGGGCCACAGAGAGAAAAGAGAGAGAGGGTATGCACGCATTGTACATAGAGAGAGTGGACTCGGTAACCCATATTCAAATGGGTCAACCCAATCCAATAGTACCTGATACGAGTACTTGACATACCCATATTGGGTACACATCTACGTGTCCAGGGACGCATTTTGGCATATTGGTACGTACCCAACATACCGGTACACATACACATACCCAGTACATATCGGATACGGGTACATCACTCTAATAGGCATACTCGTGCAACATAGATATAAAGTTAAGGCAAAGATAATAATTTAATTATAATATGTTTGTTACTCCTTATGAGTTCATATCAATTTGAATAAGTTTCTAAGTACATAATATTATTATATTTTTTCTTTTGTTTTCTTTACAAATAATTATAAAAGATACAAGAAAGGCAAAGAAAGTGTCATATGACCTACTTAGCTACGAAAATATTGATATGCTTGATGATTAGGTCGAAGAAGAAAAGCCCCCATTAATTTAGAGAATTAAAACTAGAGAGTAATAGAAGTATAACAGAGATAGAAGATAATGATGTGGAAGGCACCAGATTGGAGGACCCAATTATGGAGGAGGAGGAGGGAGATGATGATGATGGTGGTGATGATGCCAACCCTCACTATAGTGCTTATGATGCATTTGTTAATTATGATCCATGTTTTGTAGAATGAAACATTAAAATTGAATGTTGAATTCTGAAGTTTGAAGTTTGGACTTCATAATTTGTATTTGTATTTTGTAAATTGTAATATTAATTCTGAACCTACATGTTAGTTTCAATATGTACTTTGTAGTTTAACAACTTTAATTTTCTTACTCTTGTAGTTATTATTGATTGTGAAATGTCATTGCCATGCCAATGCTTACTTATTAGTTATTACTTCTTAAGTACTTGTTAATTGTTATTAATTGGATTTTTAATGTTGATTGTGTTTTCTAATAATTTATTATTTTTTTATTTCGATTTTTTATTTTTTGGATTTTTATGAATCTTTTTCAAAAAAAATTCTTATTATTAACAACAACAACAACTAAGCCTTTTTCTATACTAGATGGGGTCGGCTACATGGATTCTTTGTTTCCACAAAGCCCTATCATAATTTGTAGAATCCATCACATAAGTCTCATAGAGGATAAAATGAGAGAATATCGTTTAAGATGGTTTGGACATATAGAAAGAAGATCAAAAGAAGAACCTATAAGAAGGTATGAAAAACTAAATTTGGAAAGTATTAAAAGAGGTAGAGGACAACCACAAAAGTGTTGAAAAGAAACAATAAAGAATGATCTAGCTTATTGTGAGTTAATTGCAAACATGGCACATCTAGTATGGGAAAAGGCTTAGTTGTTGCCATGGTAGATAAGTCTTACAAAGTTTTACGTTGTTGGAAGCCTAAGGCAACCTTCCTTTATCCAGGCTTGGGACTGACCATGCAAGGTTGATCCCTTACATGGGCAAAGTTATGAATGAAAAGAATAAAATAACAAATAAAATAAGAATCAATGAAGTTCCTAAAGAGCTTAAGAGTTAAGTATCCTTAAAAATTAAAGAAGGAATTAGAGGTCGGATATGGTTGCAAAGTTGTATCGCAATCGGCCTACCAAAATCTCCAACACTATAGATGTACTTACTAAGCTCCAACTGAATGTTACACCGAGTATATTGATCTTGTACAAGATGAATTGCATTTAAGATCTGCTTCTTAACTTCTTCATCTTCTTTAAAAGTAAGAGAAAATCTAACGAAAGGATTAACGAAATATTATAGCATGTAAATCATGATGCACCTATTGATCCTCTTGTGAATCAATTATCTATGAGATCTCCTTAAAAAGTGCTCGTTTGTGGTTAAGGTTTGCTTGGAACTACTTTCGCCTTAACCATTTCAGCATATATACATAAGACATTAGCATCATTTCTTTACTGGCTACCATTCTTATCACCTTCACTAATGGAATAGTCATCCTCAAAAGCATGATTATCCTAAAATTAGCACTAAAAATAAGATAAATTGTAGCAATTCTCTCCCTCTTTCTCAATCAACTCAGGGAGCTCAATTCATCAAAAGCAAATATCTTTCTCAATGCACTTTTATATATAAGAATGCTCTGAACAACAATAAAAATTCGGAGTACACTTGCCATTGCAAGTCTAATTAATTCCCTACCATTAGTATACAATGTCATCAAATGCAATCCAGATTAATGATTATGAATGAACTTCGTGATCCTCATTCATAACGTCTATGTACGTATTAATGGCATCCTTAACCTCATTCATCTCACCCAAATCCTCATGTATTAAATTCATGCATTGTCAAACACATAAGGTCTATACCAAAGATGGATGGTTCAATTCAAACATCTTACCAGCTGCTTTATAATTTGAAACATCATTAATAATGAACTCAGTAATATTTCAATACCTACTATACATACAACTTCTTTAAAAATAGGCAGTAGATTTTCCGTAATTTTACCAATATTGAATAAGTCATGTGACTTTAAAAAGTAATTTTCTTTTTAGATAATAGACCAAAAAAATCATTAAAGATCTATGTTGCCTATCTATCTATCCATCACTCATGATATAACACCCTGGAATATTCCATGTCTCTAAATTCAAAAGTCCACTCAGTCACAATATCAACCCATTTATCAGCAATCTACCCCTCCTACTCCCATACTAGCTAAGTAGCTATATAGCATCTACCATGACTTAGGAAGGAAAATAAATAAGCAACACTAAAAAAGGCTGGCAATTTTCGTAAAAAAACTCAACACTTTAGAGCAACTTTCTCGACTACCTCCTTTCATGTCAGTTGAGCTCTAAGTGTCATTCTTGTTTGAAAAAGTGAAGAAATTTGGTATGTGCTGCCGGTTCTACCTCTACCACCTCTTTGTGAATGTGGGGAACTCTTGTTGTGGAACCAACTATACTACGCTCATGCTACCAAAAGGCACACTCTCACCCTTTGTTTTGTTGTTTCCTCAATTACTTAGGTTGTCTCCTTTATCTCATCAACCATATCATTATTGAAGAATATATGTATCTACTGTTTTTAGTGTTAGTTTTGTAATTTTTGATATTTGGGTATTATTGTAATTGCCCATAGTACTAAAGACATTTTGGTTATTTCCTGTTTTACATCCCATTATATAAGGACTGAGCGTTTTGTATTAGGGTTAAGAGTTTGATATTAAGAAAGAGAGAAAGGGAGAAGGGGCGGCCTTCATAGGAGGACCTCCCCCTCCTACAATCTCCCATTTTACTCTTTATTGATTCTTACTGTTCTTCCATATTTGATTATTCACTGTATTTACCACGAATTTCAATAATCATTATCTTCTTTAACCCCATACATATCTCGACAAGCAACCCTCATCCATATCATTATACTTTACATGATCATGCACACAAGTACAAGCATTAGAATCCTCTTCTATTCCCATAAGATGATGCTTTATGCATGAAATACCTCATGCTTAATCTCCATGTAGTTAATGCACTTATTACCAAGTTGATTGCCTTTATAGACTAGAATGCAGCATTTCTAAGCTAAATCTAACCATTCAGATGCCATTGATGCTTGGATAGGGATGATTTTAAAAAAACATGCTTGGGAAGGTGAGGAAGCTCAGATTCTACAAAAACCCAAAAATTTCCTACAAAACATCAAATGAAAATGGTTTGGGAACCCAACGAAGTGATTAGACATGGATTTCAAAGAAAACCCCATGGATTTCACAAGATTAGATGAAAATAAGATGATTTCTCCACCAAATCAAGTAAAAGAGAGGTAGGGATAGGGTTCAGGAGTCTTAAACCCCTCGTCTCCAATTTTCATAGGACACAAATAACATTGACTCACACGATGCAAGGTGCATCTTGTGATACAATGTGTACAACCCGTTACCGCATAATACGGGCCAAAACGGCCCGATAAATCATACACACTGATACATGCACCTTATCGTGACGATGTAGGTACCAACACATGCAACACCTCATATACATGAACTCCGCCCATGTAAAGGATTCATCAAATTATGAACATGGCATTGGGGCGTTCCCTCTTAGGGACTCACTGTAGTGCCCAAATGCAGTGAAAAGGAAGCAAGTGTCTACATCTTCACCCGGATGTAATGAATCAATTGTAGAGATGGTTCCCACATTATGGACGGGTGTAGGTAAAGAAGTTAGTCTCGCTATATTATTGTTCGAATGTAGGGAACAAGTTACATCAAGGGTCTCTGCATTTTCATAATGGACGGATGCAGGGGTAAGGAAGTTAATCCTAGACAACAAGATTCGTATTAGTACTTAAAATATCGAAACATTAATCAACAAGTTAATGGAGGTGGTAGATAGTATGATTCGGAGAAAGATTTATGTTTTATGTTTCCAAGAGACAAAATAGGTTGAAGAAAAAGCAAAGGAAATTGAAAATACTTGTTTTAAATTATGATATTAAGGAAAAGAAAAAGCTCAAAATGGAGTTGGTATTATTATAAATAAAGATTTAAAGGATAGTGTAGTAGACATACAATGATATAGTGACCGAATTATGAAGGTAAAATTAGTGCTAGGAGTAGAGGCTTTGAATATAGTTTATGCTTATGCACCCCTAAGATTAGAAGATCACACGATGTAGGGTGCATCTTGTGATACAATGCGTACAACCCGTTACCGCATAATACTGGCTAAAACAGCCCGATAAATCATACACACTGATACATGCACCTAATTGTGTCGATGTAGGTGCCAACACATGCAACACCTCATATACATGTAACTCCGCCCATGTAAGGGATTCATCAAATTATGAGCATGGCATTGGGGCGTTCCCTCTTAGGGACGCACTGTAGCGCCCGAATGCAGTGAAAATGAAGTAAGTGTCTACATCTTTGCCCGGATGTAATGAATCAATTGTAGAGATGGTTCCCACATTATGAACGGGTGTAGGTAAAGAAGTTAGTCACACTATATTATTGTCCGAATATAAGGAACAAGTTACAGTGAGCGTTCCTGCATTTTCATAATGGACAGATACAGGGGTAAGGAAGCTAGTCCTATATAATAAGATTTGTATTGGTACTTGAAATATTGGATCATTCATCGGCAAGTTAATAGAGGTGGTAGATACTATGATTCGGAGAAAGATTTATGTTTTATGTTTAGGTTTTAAATTATGATATTAAGGGAAAAAAAAAAGCTCGAAATGGAGTTGGTATTATTATAAATAAAGATTTAAAGGATAGTATAGTAGACATACAACAATATAGTGACCGAATTATGACGGTGAAATTAGTGTTAGGAGTAGAAGCTTCGAATATAGTTTGTGCTTATGCACCCCTAAGATTAGAATATAGCATAAAGAAGGGTTTTGGGGAGGAGTTAGATAAGGTAATTGAAAGAATTCCATAAATTTGTTTAGGAGGAGACTTAAATGGACTTGTCGGCAAAGATGTATTAGGATATCAAGGTATTCATGAAAACTATAGTTTTGGGGATATAAATGAGGATAGGAAGATTTTAAATTTTGTTATGGCTTTTGATCTCTTTATAGCCAATTCAATTTTCAAAAAATGATACTAGCATTTAATTACCTATAAGAGTTGCTTGTCACAAACACAAATTGATTACTTTTTTATAGGAAAAAAGATAGATCGTATTGTAAAGATTGTAAGGTAATTCCAGGAGAAAGTTCAACTATTCAATATCGACTTTCAATAATGGATTTGCAAGTAAAAAAGTGGACAAAGAAAAATAGAGTGCGTAAAGCTATTCATACTAGATAGTGGAACCCCAAATGTGAGAAAAAAGATATATTTAAGCAAAAAGTTCTTCAAATGTTTGAAATTTTGTAGTGTAAAGAAATATGTAAGTTCATGAATCTATACAAAGTAGCCATAAAGGGCTTTAGGTTATTAAATACATGAGGAGTATTTATAAAGGAGGAATTATGTAGTGTAAAGAAATATGTAAGTTCATGAATCTATACAAAGTAGCCATAAAGGGCTTTAGGTTATTAAATACATGATGAGTATTTATAGAGGAGGAGTAAAAGTCAGCAACTCTATTGCTGAAGGCCTAACGGCTATTTTACTAGCTGTTGGCCAAGGTAGACCTGATGGCCTAAGTAGCCCTGGTGCAAGTGACCCTAGTTCTGGTGACCTAGGTCCATTTAGACTTAATTTCAAACAAGACTTATTTATGGACCATGTTGTCCCAACCCTATTACATTTTTAACACCCTTCCTCAAACTTAAGGTATTTATACTTAAAGTTTGTCCAACAACAAAAAAAACCAAAAATTTCTCTAACAACAAAAAAACGTGAAAAATGTGAATTTGAGAGTGTATAACTTTCTTCAAAACATCTTTCCATAACCAAAGTATCAATTTGTTTTCATCCCGCATGAAGATCAATGAAGTATCAATACATATATTTGCTCAATTTCTAAAATAAACAATATAATATATGTAAACACCCCAAAATAAAACGAATTTCGAAAGCAAACACCTGGTTTGAAAATTCAGTTCAAAACCAGATTTTGAAGTTTTCGAAAACCCAGGGGCTCTAAAAGCTTCCAAATTTTGTTTTAAACCCCGTTCAAATTAAATTTCACATATATGGGCCAAGTCCCCATTTTACAAAAGCAAATTTTCAACAGGTGAAGTCCTAAATGCCAAAGCAGGTGCAGAAGCCCAAAAGCAGCACCCAGACCTGATAAAAACCAGGGTCAAAAGGCAAAAGAAAGACCCAGGCCCGAAGCAGACTGCAAGCCCGACGCACCCAGAAGCCAAGTCAAGCACATCCACCAAGGAGCAGAAATTCAAGCCCGAAACGGTGAAAAATATAGCAAAATGAAGTCTAAAAAGGCGAGATGGAGTTCGAACGACAAAACTGGGAAAAACCCAGCATAAGACGGAGCGCTGATGAAGCCAGGGCCCGCACAAACCGTTCGTTTCGAAAAATGCCAGAAAGGACTGAAGAAAATAAATTTGAATTGGATCTGGACCCAAATATCCAAATCCAAATCCAAATAGTGTTTGGATTGGATCTGGATCCAAAATATCCGAGATCCAAGATCCAAAACCAACTGAATATTTGGATTGGATCTGGATCCAAAATATCCGAGATCCGATATCCATATCCAAATAGTGTTTGGATCAGATCTGGATTCTGAGATCCAAATCCAAGACCCATATCTAAGACCCACCTCATTTGCATATAAATAGAGGTGAGGGGGTCCCAAAATAATTCACGTGAAATGTTTGTGGGAGGAGAGAGAATGAGAGAGGCTAGCCATGGAGCTTAGCCATGGGTTAGCCATGTGGGCTCGATCAAGGGTTTGGGTTCGAACCTTGTATGAACCTAGACCTAGCCAAGGGCTGCAACAAGGTGGGCTGCAACCAAGAAGGAGGTTGCAACCAAGGTGGGCTTGATGTGGGTGCATACGGTGGACCGGCTCCAAGAGGTAAGTCATCCTAAACCTAGCCCCAACCTAGCCTAGGCTCGAACCTACCTAACCCCAGCTGAACCTGCCTAACCCCAACTTCACCCAAACCGACTCCCTTACACCCCTTGTGCTGGACCACCCAAGACCTAAGCCCAGCCACACACCCGGTAGCGCCCCGAGTCTCCTGCGCCCCTGTGGCGCCCTAGCGCCCCCGTTGTACCCCCTGTGGCGCGCCCAATCTTCAGCGCGCCAGCCCAGCAGTGCCTGGCGCTTGCTAGATGCATCAAACCAAACCAAACGGCCTGCCCCTTGCAGGCCATTTCATTTACAAAACCCAAGGCTTGCTGGTGCAGAACGTGTCCCATATCACCACCAAGCCCCCGGCCTGCCTTGTGGCAGGCCGTTCCTTTTAGGCAACCCAACCACCTAAACCAAAGTCGGCCAAGTCTCTTGGCCGAACCCCTCAAACTAAGCCCACTCGAGCCACCCTTGGCTCGAGTCATACCTAACCAAATAAGCCCCTCCAAGGCCCTAAACCCGAGTGCTTTCAAACCGTCTTGTTGCCCCCAAGCCTCCAAGCTCTCAAACTTCGCTCTCCCGTTTCCCCACTCCAACCGGCTTACCTCTTGGTTGCACGTCGCCAAGGCTCGCCACTTGAAGGGACATGCTCCATTGCTGCCACATGAAGGTGTCGTGACCCGAGCTCCACAAGCAAGGCATACGCCTCCTAGGGAAACCCCACATAACGGGCTAGGTGAGTTGTAAGTCCTTTACATTCAAAGTGCAATTAAATTTTGATACGGGGTTGTAGTAATGGAGTGTTGTCTCCTCTTGGGATGTAATATTGGTGCTTGACACACGAGACACATACATGCACTCGAGCCTTAGCTCTTATCTCGTACACGAGACACATACGTGCACTTGAGCCTTAGCTCTTATCTCGTACACAAGACACCCACGTACACAATTAAGCTTTCGCTCTTACTCCAAAGACTCTAGTAAGAGCCATATAAGCTGCAATTTCATTCGGGTTGTTACTTTAAGTTATGTGAGTTTGTCATTTCAATTCCACACACACAAAGGACACCCGAGCTCTTGCTCAAACACTCTCACGCACATTTTGGCCTTGGCAGCCCTTAAGATATAGACATATCTATATACTTTCAGCTGCGTGAGTTTTACGGTTCAGCTGTGTACGTCTTTACATTCCAGGTTGTTAAATTTCAGTCGTGTGAGTTGTCTTTACATTTATACACAACACACACACACATTGAGCCTTTCTGCTCTTATATATATATTTCCCCATTCCGCAAGTTAAATTTCAATCGTGTGTGTGAGTTGTCTTTCAATTTATACACAACACACACGAATACGTTGAGCTTTACCGCTCATATATATACTTATATTTCAATTTCGGCAAGTTCAATGTCGTGTGAGTTTGTCATTTCAATTCCACACTCACACACGCGTGCATTGAGCCTTTCCGCTCTTAATATAAGTATATCTCCCTTCGGCAATTTATATTCAAGTCGTGTGAGTTGCCTTTAAATTTCGGGTATTTCCCTTTAAGCTACGTCTTTACATTTCGGGTTTTACATTTAAGTTGTATGAGTTGCTTTCAATTCGAGCTTAGCTCACATCATACCCTTTGAACCCGAGATACTTTGCATACTTGTATTACGTACGCTTTCGAAAAAGCTTCGAGTACCCGCTCAAACACTCCAAAATTAGGTCACTTGTGCACACACATAGCTGGCCTAAATAGCGTAAAAACAAAGACTTGGATACGTGTAACCCACGTAAAATAAAATCTAAAAATAGGCATATAAACGACAAGATACTTTCTTGTTCTTTTCAAAAGTCCATGCTTGTTGAAAATCAAGATTTTCTAAGCATTTAAACCGACCCTTGAGCATCGGTTCAAGAAGGTTTACAACGAAAAGATCCCACTTGCCCACAATCGCCCAAAACGTCAGATATTTCCAAAATCCTTCGCTAGTTTGAGTAAGCTAGCTGGCACGCCCTAAAGCGACGTAGATACGAAAAGGTTCACTTCAGGCCTAAGAACCCAAAGTGAGAATTTTCACGTCTACAATATCTAATCCAGAAGGCAAACAAAAAATGAGTTAAATAAGTTCATTAAGTTGATTTGCTCTAATTTAAGAACATTGATATCATCTAAATATAATTATCTATTATAATAAATGGATTTATAAATCACTTAAACAAGCTTTAAGGCTTAGCTAAAACCCGAGTTTTAAGGACAAACTCAAACTCAAACAAGCTTTTTAAGGCTAAGCTAAAACCCGAGTTTTAAGGACAAACTCAAACTCAAACAAGCTTTTTAAGGCAAAAGTGATTTTATGGTTCCAAAGACAATCTGATCAAAACAAGTCAAAGGGATCAACTTATGTTTTTCAAAAAGTCTCACAAGATTTGTCTCACAATTCTCTTAAACAATTTTATCAAATACAAGCTAATCAAGATAACTATAAGTGTTTTTTGAATATTAATTACTCTCCAACTAAAAGGTCACTAACATAAGCATCTTAATCACAAAGATCTCCAATAAAAGACCAACAAACTGAGATCATAATCTCATGAAAAAGCAACTTCAAAATTATCAATATCATAAATCCTCAAATAACAATAAGTACATCTTTACATCTTTAAATATCAATTAATTTTTAATAAAAGGCCACCAACATGAAGCACATTAATCATAAAGGTCTTCAACAAAAGGTCAATAACATGGATTTTAATCATACAAGTAGATTAACTTATTATCAAACAAATAATAAGTAATTTTTTCTTCTAAACGATACAGAAAGCAATTGATCCAACAAATATTAAAAATAAATAAGTTGAAAAGATCATACCTGGATGGACTCGAATATGAATACCAAACAAGATCAAATCATATCCAAACATAGCTCTGGGTCTATATCTAAGACCAATAAAGACCTATACCTAACACAGAATAGATCTTCATCTAGAACTGGATCCACTACCCGACTACATATAATGTCCCATTTCTCTTTCTCCTACTCAAGCCATTCTGCTTCACACTTTCTCTCCGTGCAACGGAGACTCTCCCATGGCGTCGGGCAAGCGGGTTCACGGATGGAGTCGACGAGAGAGGCAATCTGGAGGCGATCGATCGTGATAAGACGCTTGTGAGAGACGAAAAACCCACCGTTCTGTTCGAACACGACAATGTGCACCCTACCTTGCGCCTTTTCCTTCGACATCACCTTGTTACCCATATGCTCCCTCGGCATTGCTTCAATCGTTAATGAAGCCGTTGATAATGAGAAGGATCTCTCCAAAGACCGTGTCCTATGTGCAACAACAGCGATGCGCCACCATTGCATCTCGTTTGAATCACCGGGCTCACTTGTGTCACGAGACTATTTAGTGAAATATGGAGAACCCAAAAGATGCTCGAAGAATGTTGAGCGAGTACACTTATACCCATATATAAGAATAAGAGAGGCATTCAGAATTGTTCGAATTATCGAGGTATCAAGTTAAAGAGTTACACTATGAAATTATGGGAAAGAATTATTGCACGTAGGTTAAGACAAATATCGAGTATAACAGAGAACCAATTCGGATTCATGCCTAGAAGATCTACTATTGAAGTGATTCACCTATTGAGACGTTTTATGGAATATTTTAGATCAAAAAGGAAGAACCTTCACATGATATTTATTAATCTAGAAAAATATTATGATAGGGTGCCAAGAGATGTTCTTTGGAGAACCTTGAAAAAGAGAGGTATCTCATTGATATATATATATATATATATATATATATATATATATATCTTATAAGAGACATATACGATGGTGCAAAAACTTGTGTGAGGACTCATGAAAGAATGATAGACTAATATTTGGTTACATTAGGGATCAACTTTAAGTCCATGTTTATTTATATTATTGATGAGTTAACAACATATTCAATATACCTTAGTGTATGTTATTTACAGACGATGTTGTGTTAGTGGATGAGTCCAAGGAAAAAGTTAATAGGAAATTGGAACTATGGAAAGAAACATTGAAAAATAAAGGCTCTTGACATAGTAGAACAATGACAGAATATATGAAATGTAAGTTTGATCATTTGGGTACTTCAAATAATAGAAATGAAGATTGGCACACAGTGCATCCCTCACAAGGAAAGTTTTAAATACCTGGGATCAATTTTTCAAAGTGATAGAAAAATTGATGGAGATGTTACACATAGAATTAATGTTGGTTGGTTAAAATGGAGAGGGGCATCAGGTATTTTGTGTGATAAGAAAATATCATTAAAGTTAAAAGATAAATATTATAGAGTAGCAATTAGACTTGAAATGTTTTAAGGTTCTGAGTGTTGGGCAATTAATCATTAACACATGTAAAAGATGTCCATAAATGAAATGAAGATGTTGAGATGGATGAGTGGAACACAAGGAAAGACCATATATATAATAAGGTTATTAGAAACGAATTGGGAGTAGCACCAATAGAGGATAAAATGAGGGAAAATTGTTTAAGATGGTTTGGACATATAGAAAGACAACCAAAGGACGCTCCCATAAGAAGATATAAAAAATAAGATTGTAAAAATGTTAAAAGAGGAAGAGGATGACCACAAAAGTTTTTGTGTTGAAAAGAAACTATAAAGAATGATCTAGTTTATATCGAGTTAACTGCTAGCATAACACATGATAGGGCTATGTGGAAACAAAGAATCCATATAGTCGACCCCATCTAGTATGGGAAAAGGCTTAGTTGTTTGTTGTTGTCGTAACAAAAAGAAAGCATACATGTTAATAGCAATAAAGAGCGGAGATAATTCAATTGACATATAAAGAGAGATTTATCAATAAATCCTTCCAACATTTTGATGATGATGCAAATATTTTATGAGTTTTCTTTTCATTTCAATTATAGCAAACTTTATCTACGTTATCCTCCACCTATAATAAATTTGATAGGGTAGAGTCATGCCAGTTCTATTTGATTGGTTGTTCTTTTTAGTAAACCTAAATGAATCTTTAAATTTGTTATTAAGTAGATATTAGCTACCCCTTAATTAACAATCTTTGGTGTTGTAGCAAACATGGCATTATTATACTTATCACAAGAATTTACCCCCTCTTTCTCTATCTATATATGGACAGAGAGAGAGAGAGATGGTCGATATGGAACCAGACTGGTTGTTCCAACCATAACTGAACTAGGTTGGGAACTGACTAAAACCGAGACTGGTGGAACTGAAACTGAAGCAGGACCCATGCCCCAACCCTTGGAACTAGAACCAGTTCAAACATTCTTTTTATTGATTTTTTTAACTTTCAATTTTTTCTATAATTTTACATCTTTTAGCGGTTTGGGCTAAGTAGTTAATAGTGTGTTATAGCGTTTTAGCGGGCTCAAGAACACTATAGCGCGCATGGTTTAGCGGATGACCCACCTGGGCGCTATTAGCTATGCGAACACCGCTATAGTTGTGTTAGCGTATGCTAGGTCGGGTAATTTGGGTCGGATCGATCCAATATCTATTGGATGACTCGACCCAAACTAAATATAACCTAATCTCTCATGCATGCCCCTCTTTCTCTCGTCTATGCTCTTACTCTCTCCACAACCACCTTTGTTGCCTTCCTCCGATGCTGGTATTCTCACTCTCTTTTTCTTTCTTTCTCTCTCCCTCTCTCTCTTCTCTCTCTGGTGGGCAACTACGCTCTTGATCATCAACTTCCCTCTCCCTCCTCTCTTTCTCTATTCTCTCATCTCTTCAGCATATCATCGATCTCTATCATTTCCCTTTGTTGATGTGTTATGCTCTCTTAGAAACCCACAACAGATCATCAACCCTACCGCTCTATGCCTTCTTTGCTTTCTCTCTCCCTTTTTTTGTTCTCTGAGTTCTCTCTTCATCAAACCATTTGTTGTGATATGCTCTCTTAGAAATCGACAACAGATCATCGACCCTGCCGCCCTTTGCCTTCTTTGCTTTCTCTCTCCCTTTCTCTATTCTCTGAGTTCTCTCTTCATCAAACCATGGGTGTTGTTTGTTAAATTTGTGGATAATCCACAAAGGTTCTAGGATCGTATTAAATATTTAATGTGGCGTAATCGGTATCCTATGTTATTGAGGCACCAATACTAGTATTATAACATTGCCTCTTCTCTATAATAGGTGCTAAAAGACCACAAAAATTTAGGAAAAAGAGCAAAAAAGAACGTAACCTTCGATATGATGGAGGGAAATCACATGTTCCTAGCAAATAAAAGCCTAAAAACTGATATGCAGACTGGGCTGCTTCTCCTAGTGACAACTGATCTGCTATTCAGCTGTTGCACCCCTGCTCGAGGGAACATTGTTACTCGGAAGAGTCAGAAGCATGTGGCACTAGTGTAGAGGTAAAGTACATAGCTGTGGTGCTTCCAAAATGTGAACTAAGTGCAAAACTCTCATTACGGAGGTTGGTTTCAATGTGAAAAAAGCAGTGATACACATTTCTCCAACACTTTAGGGTTGTATCATCCAAATAATGTTTCCACTATCTATCCCGGTTAGCACCGAAACGTTTAAACTTGGTTTTTTAGTGTCACCGACACGTTCCTAAGTCTTCATACAAAATGAAAACTTAGGAAGATAACCCCTGATCAGACATTTTATGTGCAAACTGTAGTAACAAAACTTTGCCGTTGGAAATCATTGTAGACTATCGGTGTCATCCCTAAGAGTCCTAAGATTCCTCAAAACGAAGAGAATATAACCGAATAAAGCAGTAACCAACCCAGACATTCGATGTACTTGAATCATTGAGAAACTGAGAAAACTGCATCGACATTTAGCGGAACCACATATGGTATATTGGAAAGGCTAAAAGTAAGAAGGAAAGAGAGACAACGAAAGGAAGAACGATTACCCTCCATTGGTGGGTGCACGTGAAGGAGGAAAATGCGTCATCGGCGTCATAGATGGAGACTACTCCGTCAATGGAGGCGGACGCCATTCTCTTGCCGCAGTAGTTCCAACCGCTGCAATTGGCACCCTTTTCCATGGTTAACACTGACTTCTCCATTCCCACCTCTCTCTCTCTCTCTCTTTCTCTCTCTCTCTCTCTCAGGGACGGAGCCAAGAATTTTATCCTAAAGGGGGCGACGTCAGCTGGTGGTCCGCTGGCTGGCTAGTTGCCAAGAGGTGCCAATAGGAGCTGATCCGGCGGATGTAGAAAGAGAACAAAGAGAGTCTGAGAGAGAGAGACTCGGCGGCTCTGTTGAGTCGGAACCTCTCCACGCGGTGGTCCGGTTTGTTTTTTATACGGTTATCTCGTGTTTAGATAGAATACATGTTCGAATATTACGTAAATTGTTTGTTATATTCCAAAGCGCCCAGTCCTAAATCCCATAGTACATCTAGAATTTTCCAAATATTGGTCTATATACAAACAAAATTAGTGAAAAAAAAGTGATTTGAGCTGACCCTGTCCCATTCAAGGTCATAATGAGTCCCTTGATTTGGGAACAAGGACAGAATCATGACCATCATCTTCCCAAAATAAGCATGACATTGTATGAGAACATATGTTTATCCATCTTGGGGGAGCATTTGCTCCTTGCTAGGAGGCAATGGTCCCCTGGCTAGGGCAAGAACCATTGAGTTAAAGGTCCCGAGTTCGAAACCAGATGGATGAACTTGCATGCAGAGGTCTTCCTGATCTAAGGTAGAAGTATGCACTCTTTAGAGATAATGTTTGATTATTGCTGTCTTTATAACATTTAGGAGTTAAAATCTTCAATTATTTTTAGAACCTTTCTAGTTTTCCTATATTTTGTTTTTGTTCAAGAAGGGACAACAATGTTAAATGTAACTCAATGGCTAGTAAATAGTCAAGCATCTTGCTGCTGTTTGACCTCTAGAAGCATTTCGATAGCCAGAAATCTAGTTGTTAGCCATAGTGGTTGAATGTTGTATTGTGTTAAGTATGCCTTTTGGTTGATTAATGAAGATTCATTTTGAGTGTATTCAGTTTAACATTCTTATTTTAAGTAATTTGAGCCTTATCTAAAACATTTTATACTCACTTTGGTGGCTTATTTCTATGGATAGAAGCATCGGACTGTTGCAATTACTGTTGAAGCACTTAAGATACGATTTTATTACATTGTGTCATAGCCGAAGGTACTTGATTTTCTAGTGTGTTGCTCTTACACCCATCCAAGTAAGTATATGTCTTCATCCAAAGGATCTTCCATTAAATTTGAATTATTTTTATATTAAGATGGAAGATAAGAGCTTCAACTTTCGTTTAACTAGTTTTAATTACAAAATATATACCAAATCAAGGAAAATTTATCTTTATTTCAAAAAGTTATGAGGTTATATAAGTGGAAGCCTCAATGAATGTTACTTTAGAACAAAAAGAAGAATATTAAAGAGGTCATAGAATTATTTGTGGGTTCTTATGAACAAGGCGAGTGATCATGTATGAGATAACTTGACGGATTTTACAAATGCTAGAGATGCATGAGAATATTTGAAGAAATCTCATATTCAAAGTGATGTAGCCCATAGGATGATATTTCTGGACAAAATCTCATCTCTTAAACATGGGGATAAAGGGATAAATAAATATTTGTAGTGAATTTTCCAATGCTTGGAATCAACTTCATAGTTATAAAAAGAAATGCACACATTGTCTTGATAGTGAGCAAAATGAAGATTTTGTCTTTGAGAAACCTAAGAGAAGAATTTGAAAGAGTGCACCGAAAGTCATTTCCTACTAAAGAAAAAGTATTTACTCATCTTCAAATGACATAAACAAGGTTTAATGAAGCTAGTCTTAAAAGGACTTTGCATTACCCGCATCTAGACCAGGAGCCAATATAAAACCATATCGTCCATCGCAATTCAAAATAGAAGGAACAAATGACACTAATAAAGAAATAATTTGTCATTATTATAAAGAGGTGAAACATATCAGGCTTAGATGTCCGAAATTGAGGAAAAGGATAACCTTTATTGATGGAGAGTTAGAACAAATCTCCACTTTCCTTACTTTATGACAAAGTGAAGCAACTTGAAAGCCAATTAAAGAAAAATGCGTTTATAGGTGCGGTACGCTCTACCTCCTTTCACGATACTAAGGTATGGATTTATGGTTACTTAATTTCAGAGCTTCCTTTCACATACATGAGGAAAAACTTTTAACTACATGCACAAGAAAATCTTCTTACTCGTGTTTTTATCGTCAATGGAACAAAATAAAATGGGTCATCTCCAAAACAAATATTTTTTAATTTCTAAATTAAGCTTGATTTCAAAGTTAAACTTAAAAGTTACTTTATGTGTTACAAATTTTGGATAATGAGTGTAATCTATGGGTTGCATTGTACATGATCGTCTATCGAAGAAGGTGATTGGATGTGATCGTAGAAAAGGTCTTTGCGTGATGGACTATTTGCATACTTAAAATTTTAGATATTCTAATATTTTATCAAATAATGTAAACTTATGGCACAAGAGACTTAGTCATATAAATGTTCAAAAGTTAATGTCCTATTAAAAAAAAAAAATATTGAAAACTTTTCATTTAAATATTGTGTTTTTGATAAAATGAAACATCTTCTATTTCCTAATAAAACATATATTATAAACAAACCCCTTAAAATTATACACTATGATGTTTAGGATCTTGTACTTGTCTTGTCGAAAGGAGGAGTCTCTTATTATGTAATTTTTATTGATGACTTTACTTTATATACATGAGTATATTCATTAAAAGCCAAATCAAATTGTTTTACTTGGGACAACAATGTTAAATGTAACTCAATGGCTAGTAAATAATCATCGCCAATGGACATAATGGCTAAAAACAATCACTCTCTATAAAAGGCCCAATGTTGTATTGTGTTAAGTGTACCTTTTGACTGATTAATGAAGATTCATTTTGAGTATTCACTTTAGCTTATTGTTTTAAGTTATTTGAACCCTATCTAAAGTATTTTATAGTCACTTTTGGTGGTTGATTTATGTGGATACAAGCAACGGACTGTTACAATCACTATTGAAGCACTTAACGTGTTGTTTTATTATAAAGATAAATATTTTAGAATAGCAACTAGACCTACTATGTTTTATAGTTATGAGTATTGGGCAATTAATTATTAACATACCAAAAATAAAGATGTTGAAATAGATCAATAGCCACAAAACAAAAGACTAGGTTATTAAAAATAAATTAAGAGTGATACATAAAATAAAAACTCGATCGTTGTATGAGTTAACTTTGACATGACACATGATCGGGCTCTATGAGAACAAAGGCTCAGTAGTTGTTATAATGCAACCTTTTAGTGCAACAATAAAACTGTTAACCTGCAGAAGACGTTTACACCCAATCCATCGAGTTAGCATGTTGCCCTAACATACATTCATGTAACTATTTAGATACTCAAACTACATAGCAGGAAAAATCCAACCCAATCGGAGCTTAGCATGTTCATGCTCATCCCCTCGAACTATACATGCGATCAATAACTCGTCTCCTAAAGCTCACCACATGAGCCAGGAGTTGTGGCATGATGACATGAACTGAACACCAACACAGCACATCAAGATTCATAATCTCAGATTTGTGTGCAGCAAGCAAGACTCACCCATTATTTCGTGGCGACATAAAACAAAAGCTTTACAAAGTGGATGTAGCATTGAAGAAGGAATATGGTTTGCCATTTACAAGTTAACATTTTGACCTATACTGAGGTTTTGTTCTCAGCTTCTGCGCTGGTATCTGTCGAGCTTTTGGTCTTTTCTAGCTCGAGTTTCCTCAACGCTTCCCTCAACCCAATCACGATGAATAAATTGGTCAGAGTCAACAGAAACTCAGCGCCACCATGTAGCCAATCAACATTTGACAAAGAGGTCCCATATTTGACCTTGGCTGAAATGCAGAAAACCAGTCTTCATCACAATTTACCGCTTCTATGAAACCATTAGTAAAATGCGTCAAGTATAAGGAATTACCATAAATACCAGCTGGAACTGCACCAGAAAACGGTGAAGGAAGCATGCAAAGAATAGAAAACATGAGTCAGAAACCAAAGACTTAAAAGAAGGATAAAGGGAACTACTTATATTCCATATGCTTGGAGTGCTATTGAATTATACAACAGAATGCATCATGATTGCACAACCCAAATACATGAGAATAATAGTACGATGACTAAGCTCTTAAATTATGCACACGATAGTATGAAGTAGAAGATCAATCAATCCTGAATGAGACACAACATAGCATCAAAATGAGAGAAACCATTAAACTACTGAAGAGCACCTTGAAAACTTATTGAAAGAACAAAAAGGAAATCAAATAAGGAACATGTCTTGAAAAAATATATGAGCCAAGGACAATGGCTGAGACACCCTGTAGTCAAATCCCAAGTCCAACATAATCTACCTTGTGAACATAGCAAGCAACGCATGATACACCAAAGAGGGCATGAAACAAGTACCTAATGATTTGTTTGGGAGACATTTTTGCCATTATATAGATAATATGTTTCAGCACAATCTCCCTTGCCCTCTTATATGCAGATAGCATACGTTCCAACAACCTTTCCTTTTGAAGGTTTCAAAGTGATATTTTGGCAGGGGACGAGCGAGGAAACTAAATCATTCCTAGCACAAGTTTAGCTTACCATTTGGATTTCTATGCATCCCTTATATTTAAAGATTTCTGGGCCTAGATTGACCGACTCTAGCAACATAATAGCCTAAAACAGGAAGCATAACCTATGTTCTGTTTTTCACGAAATGATTCTTTTAGCGTGATGTGTGCTCCCCAACAATTCTATAAAATGGTCAAGGAATTTGAATTAATGATCCTTAAGAAATCACCACTTATATTTTAACATCCATCAGGTGAAATGAGAATCCAAGGAAACACTTGAACTAAAGTCTTTGAATTGGCTGGAGATAGGTCAGAGCAAGTGTAGGAAAGATCATACGGCGTCAATGGATAGGTTCCTAGTGGAAGTCATAGTGGAGATCGACAAAAAACCGCTTCCAACATGAAAACATGTAGCTGAGAGAGGATGTTGTTACTTACCTTCACAAAGATGTTTGTGCAGCCGTAACAAAATGTTGCCATCATGAAATTGGGGATCACGAGGATGATACTCACTATGCCTAATTGCTTTGACTATAACTATCAGGGATAAGAGACTCGTATCCCTTTATATTGTGGGTTTCACCAAAGAAAGAAAAAAAAATATAAACCTCTCAGAGTCCACAGATTATTGAAGGACACTTGTGCTTTTGAAGGAAGAAAAAATCATGTAAACAAATTCAAGGTGATCGAAGCGCAATGGGAATTTCTGAATAATGAGAAGCAAAAACACATAAAAGCTAAATGGATAGGCCAAATGCATTATAGAGTAAGCAAGGACCTCTAACACCAAATATAATGAACAAATTATAGAAAGGTTTCCCTATTAAGAATGGTATAAGTGGAGAAGCTAGTTTGCTACATAACTGCCAAAAGTAACCCAAACTCTAGAAAGGTTCCCACAGCTAGTTTTGTCACGTATCTTTCAAATCCTACAATATGTAACATCCATATCATACGGACTGAGTATGGAAACCTACAGATGTTACATAAGGTTGGAGTTAATGGCATTCATCCCAATATGCTTAGTTCTCTCATGGAAGATATTATTGTTCACAATCATGACACTCCTATTTATTGTGACATCTAAATCATGAGAAAGTCATTTGACCTATGATAATTCAATTGTAGTTCTTGCCATAGCCCTGTACTCTCCTTTTACCAATGATAAAGATAACTTATTTTCTATTTCTTGTATCTCCAAGATGATAGAAAAATACACAATATCCAGTGATTGAATAATTGAGATCACCAGTGATAGCAATAAAGAGGAATATAAAATTGCTCTCTTACGAGTGGTGTTATCTCATAATCCTCATAAATGAGAGCACTTTCACTGTGGTTGGAGCATGTTGAGTGTGACTCACCGTAAGTATAACATGAGCTATATCAGGTCGAATAACAGTAATGTATGTCAAAACACCCTTGATATATTGGTAGGGTGTGGGATCCTTTGTATGCTCACCATTTGAGGGCTTCATCTTCTAGTTAAGAACTTTACATGTATGTGCCTTCTTGTCATTGGTGAGAGCTGATCCCTATTACTATTAAATATTCTCCAACATAAGAGATACCTCTTGTTATTGTAAGCAACCTTAACACTATAAAGTGATTGATGTTCTCCGTAATCATTTGAATTCTTTATTGAGATTTTTTTAGTTCATTGTTTTCCTTCCTTATTGCTAACATCATCTACGTGTAAAAGCAAGAAAACAATTCCTGTAATGTTTTCTTGTTGGTAGCATGGTGTCAATAATATAACATAAAATTGTCAAACCAAGCGTATGGGGTCCGTTTCAAACCAGACAAGACTTTTCTTTAACTGAAGCACCTTCAAGAATGCAGGTGGTCATTCTATTTAGACCTTCTCATTTAGACATCCATTCATATAATCACATTCTAAAGTAAAAAATCTACAACTATACCAATTATTGGAACAAATTGCAATGGCATTTGAGAACCAACGTCTAATTGCAACATAAAGATGCCATTTCAGCTTCAATATGTGACACTCTGAACATCCTTGGTCATAAGCAGAAGATAGATAAAAAGGAAAAACAGACAACATGCAACAAACCTCCTTCAGTCAGATAAACAAGTCCAAAAACACACTAAAAGTTCTTCATCAAAATTCTGAATTCATGACAGGAACTCACCACTTACATCTAAAGTTTCTGGGAAATGGTCAACACAATAGGGTAAATTATACAAATTAAAGACCTTTTAGTCCAAGAAGGGAACACGAAGTACAAATCAAATGTGAAACATTCAGTGCCTTAAAACAAAAAAAAAGTATCGTGCATTGATCAGATTAAGATATGAACTCTATAAAAAGGAAAACTTTGTGCAAATATAACAATGGAAATTCCTAATGTCCCTGCTCGGGCATACAAAAATTAGCCTGATAACTCTGAGAAGCCTCATTTCAACAGAAGTATGAAAAGATAAGGATACACTCCTTTCTTTCAAAAATTTCGTGTGTGAAATTCTTATGCATTAATCAAATGAATATTAACTCTCTACCAACAGCTGATTCTCCTAAACGTAGCATAGTTTCATAGTAACTTCATCGTTATACTGAAAAACAGATGATGAATCGAAAGGAAAATTTAGAAAAAGAAAAACACCCACACGCAGAAATAACACACACGAAAGAGAGAAGATATTTACAAACCACCAATATTTACAACCAAGATATTTTAGAGCCACTTACTTGTAGCACCAACAAACGCAAGCAAGAAGTAGAAGCCAAAAAGGGTAAGCTTAGGAGAAGATTTCGACTTGGTGATGAAATAAAGGAAACCAAGATAAGGGAATAGGGAGGCAGCAAACAACTCCGAAGCTATGCTCTGAGAATCCACCGTCGGAGCCCACGGATCGACAGGCAGAAGCCCGCAAAAAACGCCGTGGCACCTACTGGAAGTAGACTTCTTCGACCCTTTCTGCCTTGTTGCAGTTATATCTCTTCTTCTGCCAAGAAAACTCACAAAGGGGTTCTTGGATGAAGGTTGTAAGCAGGAATTGGTAGAATACGGAGGGAGAAACCACAAGGGGATGGCTTTGGTTACCATTGTCCCTGATATCCCAGTGGCCATCGCTCGGTATCCAGACTTCATAGACGAGCGGCCTTGAGCTTGCGCGTGTATAAGCAGGGGGCGGGTTCGGATCGGAACTGAACCAGCAGGGATATTCGATTCCGGTTCCAAACCGCTGATTTCGAATTGCTTGGAACTTGCAATCCGAGCCGAACCGTTTGAAACCACCGGCCGTGGGACGGTTCCAGTTCCAGTTCCAGAACTGTTAAGCTACCGCTCAATTTGTGATAATGAGTGTTAGAAAAATTATATACAACTTAGTTAGCGGTCGTTTAGAACCACCGGTTCTGGTTTAGGTTTTAGTGTCTGAATATCATGAACTCTAACCGAATCAGAGGTCATCCGGTTATGATTCAAAGATTGGTTCTGTCAGTTCCACTTATAGTCTGTTCCTGTGACAATGTGATTTCGGTTTGAACCGTTGAACCAGTTCTGAATTGGTCACGTTTATTGAAGTGACCCGTCTGAAATAAAAATTCATTGAATCAAACCCAAAACCATCGGTTAAAACCGGTGTCGGTTCGAACCATATTCTAAATTTATCCCAAGCGGTAAGTTAAAATCGATGGTTCGAACAATATTCTAGACTTGTTTTAAAATTGTCTCTTTAAAAACAGTATAGAGTGTTAGCTCAACCATATGATACTACCGTTTCTGCTAATAGAATGTTCGACTCTCAAAGAGTGCATGTGTGTTAGGCTTCGGCCTTTTCTTATAATCCAAAAAAAAAAATAATAAGATAGAAGATATGAGAAACTAGATGAAAACACTTTAAAATGGAGAGAAAGGCAAGCAGGGGTCACACAGACCACTATCCATGTCCCTGAGTATTGAACTCATGACCATTAATTGCTTAGTGTGGTAGATTGATGTTTGCGAGCTTGCACCAACAGTGGCTCTTGCTGTTTGGGATCATATGCCGGCGGTGGTGGCTTTGGAAGAGGAGGAATGAACGACTATTTTGTGCGGAATACAGAGAGCAGGACTTACTCTCAAGCTGCACAAGACCGGTGAATGATATTGTAGATGCGTCCAAAGATAATTCCACACTTTTGGATGCCAAATGCTACAAAGAAGGTCCGTTGAATATTAGATCGATCTATAAAACTTGATCCAGATTTGCTTGAAATTCAAATCCAACCACAACATTTTAAGCTTCAACAAGCCATATACATATATAATAAAAAACTATATCTACATATACATACATGTAATGGAAAAAACTATCTAATAAAAAAAATATACATATATATGAGCTATACTATATATAGATGTAATAAAAAACTATACATCTATACATGTAATGAAAAAACTATACATATGTATATATACATGTAAATATGTAATCGAAAAACTATATATATATGGGCTGGGCCAGCACTTTAGAGACCCATATAAAATGTGAGCCCAGCCTGGCCCACATTTCCCCCTGTCCACAAGAGCTGGGGCAGGACCAGCCCGGCCCAGCTCATATTGATACTTCTAGCTATGACCTTCTTGGTCCTCTTCAATTGTATTTACAATTTTTGATGTTAATTCTTCAAAAATATCTGATCCATAATCTGACTCCTCCAGAGACAGCACTTTTGATTTGGCCCTTAAGAAGGCGTTTGATTGATGAGGCCAGGCTTGCATAATTGTGAGTGATGGCCTAATTTCATGGTCTTGCAATGAGGGGTCGTCCTGTATACTTAAGGGTATATGCTTAAATACTGAATTTATTGTTTTAATTTCATAGGCCCAAACCTCATAATCAAGACTCCTTAAATAAGGAGTCTGCATCAAGCTAATTTGGCCCAATATTTATGAATATACATTTTAAAAGACTTCCCTCTTCTTTTTGAAATTATAACAACAGTCTTCTCTCTCATGAAAGGCAGTAATGCCTTTTCATATCATCTGCAAAGGACACACGATTGCCCTTTTACACTTTATTACTTTTATTTTTACTATTATGTTAGATGAGTTGAGCACCTTTCCTGACCTTCTAATTTACTTTTCACCACTTTTGAGAGAAAATTTGAAAATTTAAAACTTTTAAATAAAAGAACAACCAATCAAATCACCAGTGCACTTGTCCTTTTAATGTTTTAATATTTCTCATTTTGCTAATTGAGACCCTTAGACATCATAGGTTGGTGCTCTAACTTCAGTGAATAAAATTATTAAAAATTCTTTATTAGGGTTGTTCACGGGTTGGCTGAAACTGAACCAAACCGCTAGAACCGAACCAAACTGGTGATTTGGTTCGGTTCTAGACTCCGAACAGTTTGGTTCACGGTTCTAGTACTGGAATTGAACCGTTAGAACCAAACCCAGTCCAACCAAGTATAAAATGGTTGAATTTAGTCCCGTATCGATCAGGAATGAGATGAAGGATGTTTTGAGCACTATAAAATCATTGTTGGGCACTAAATAAGGCATATTTTTCATAGCCTTTTAGTTAAGAGCAACTGTTATATTTGTTCTTATCAGTTTAATATCAATTAGTTGGTCATTGACCACATGATATTAAATTAAAAAATTATAACCTTTTTCTTTAACTATAACATGAACTATGGTTCGGTTATGTTTTGCGCACGTGCTACAGTTTGGTTCGGTTCTCAAAATACCAAGAACAGCTAATAGCCGTTTGGTTCGAGATCAACAACCCTAGTCAACATCCTCTCTTGTATATTTGAACACTTTTTAGACATAGATTCCAAAAACTGAAGAATTAGCGAATACGATCATAGAGATCCGCAATTAAATAAAGTAGCGTGTAGGAGATGCAAGTCTCGCATCAAAATGTAGGTGTTAAACAACATCAGAGTTTTAGTTAGGTGGTTATGATGATGAAAGATCAAATTCCAGATTTGTAGATGGAACTGACACATGCATATTTATGAAAACAAAGATAATTCAAGTGATAGGCTGATATCGAAAAGCATGAAGATGAAGAGCAATACATGACGATCTTTTGATCAAGAAATGAAGTATGATGGATGCATTCACCGATGCCAAAAAAACACTACAGACAAACCAAATATGGCGTGGTTTGGAAAGATTAAAAAGAAAAGAAATATTCTAAAGCAAAAATTGATGAGACAGAGAATAAGATTGATATAGTATTACACAATAAGATTGATGAGACAGAGAATAAGATTGATATAGTATTAACAATAAGATTGATGAGACAGAGAAGCTGAGAATAGAAACTTTGTGGTGCTTCAAGTGTTAGAAAAGTTATTGATAGTATTACACAATAAGATTGATGAGACAGAGAAGCTGAGAATGATCCGAATATCACGGGGCACGCTGGAGGAGATCCGATCGAAGAGAAGCCGGATCCCTGTTCATTGGAGTCCATATCGTTGATGGACTGGTCAGTGGTAGGCTATATACGCTGACATCCTAAAAATAAGCACAGGAATAGCCCATTTGAAACCCGTTATCGAGGAACAACAAAGAAGAAATAATATAACAGTAAGACAATAATACACAATAAAATAATATAACAGCTAAAAACAAAATATCAAACGTCGCCTGAGAGATTCGAACTCTCGCGGGGAAACCCCATGTACTTAGCAGGCACACGCCTTAACCACTCGGCCACTCAAAAACACAGGAATCTGCATCGTCTTCAACCGAACACACAGCCCATCTTTACGCATCTAAGTTCCATGATCAGTGAACTCAAGCCAAGAAAATGGTGTTTGTATTTATTCTAGAAAAGTTATACGTCTCCTTTTGTATTTAGAGCTTGTGGTTACTTTGAGAACATTAAGGGAAGGGTGGAGATTGATGTTCCTGCATTAAATGTGCAGGGCTGTTCATGATGCCAAATGTTTGATACGAAAACAGCCATGTGATTTCCCGGTATTGCAAATTTAAGGTTTTGAGACGGAAGAAGGCTGGTGTCTGGGGTGATGAGGTGACAATGATGATTGTGTTGACTGTTGAGTTCTTGTTCGCAACTGGAGGATTTGCTTTCAGGTATGATGGTGCATACATATTCGTAGATAATGGTGTTATGTTGATGTTTCTATAGGGAATCTCTTGTGAAATGTAGAAATGTGGACTTCGCGTGCCTATTGTTCGACGAAATGCCCAACTGAAATATATACCGTCTTAGAATACTATATATAAGCAGTGCCCACCATGAAACTTCTAATTCGAGATGGATCACAACCCAACACAGTAATCGTCGAAGGGACGAACAATACCTAGTTGAGTCCTTGTTTAATAGGATGAAGAGGAAAATGAAAATGCCATTGTGTTCCCATAGTAAGAAGTTAGCAATTGTTCTTGCTCTGATTATGACATGGTGAAGAACCTTCGGATGGCGAGCATCGCAATTAACATTATCTCTTTCTTTAAAGATCAAAATCGGTTCCATCAATTCCATGGCCGGACATATTCTTTTATGGATTGCTGGTAGATGCATAATCTGTCAAACAGAAAAATTGGGCGACGTCTCGACTGACCAGAAAAGTTTGAGTAGAGTCAGGACTAAACGTGGCTAGGATAGCATCCTGTGATAAGAGTAGTAGTTACAAACCCTATACACTCCCGTCAAGGAAGGGCCTTTATGGGGTGTTTGTGTAGGAGGCCAGGCTTGCAAAATTGTCACTAAAGGTCTAGTTCGAGCAGCCCACCCCTAGAGCCGCGTCTAGACGTTGGCTAGGTGAGCATCCTGTTGTAGCTAATACTCTGTATACTCCATCAAAATAGCAAAGGGAGGGCCTTTAGGGGGTGTTTGATTAGGAGCTGGACTTACAAAACTGGCATTGCAGGTCCAGTTCGAGCAGCCCAACCCTAGGGCGAGCGTCGTGACCCTGCTTTTTACTGCACACCAAGGCCCACTTTCGATTATAAGGCTTGAGCCTAGTCCGTTTCAGTGTCGTAGGCCTCGTAATCAATAGGCAGAAACTACCAACTCCTTGGTGTTATCTTGTACTTAATCCTTCCAAACTTCTTGATTAAACCGTGTTATGTAGAGAACGGGTCAACACGAATCACCCCATGAATTGTACAAGTTGGGGGACTATTAACACGAACACATTTGCTAGTGCAGGAACCAATAGGCAGAAAAGTAAAGAAAAACGAAGAAAACTGGCCAGTTACCTTTTGTATTTTCATCATCCTTTTGCCTTTAAGTGAAGCGAACACGGCCTAAAAGAAAAGGAAGTCGTACTAAACTTTCATGTATCTTGTGGGAGGAGAAGACAATGGTCACTCTCACCCTCCCTGGTCTTGGGTTTGTGCTGAGTTTTCCCATATGAATCGAAACCTGTTTGTGACAGGCTGGTTTTTCGGTGCAATGGGGTGACCGAAGCCAGATGCATTACCTGGGTATCAAATTCATGATCTTCAACTCATGAGTCAAACTCCCTAGCCTGGTGAGCTATTGCTTGTTCTGCGGTTTGTGGTAGGTTTTATACCTTTCTTTTTTTTTGTTACAAGAAGAGGCCCAAGCCTAAACACACACATTCATGCATGCATCCTTTGACAGGCGAACTCCCCACCAGCAGCAATGGTGCTAGAGTGCCCTACCATTGGAGCTAACGCTCTCAGTGCTAGGTTTTATGGTTTTAGATCATATACTCTGACCCCATATTATAAAGGCAGCAGTGGAGGACGACGACCATCATGGCATTTATTCTCTCACCTTGTGCCTTTTCTGTTTTTCTAATTCAAAGATAACACAAGTGTGAGATCTAAGCATTTTTCAGATGTGCGGCCTCGAATGCTCTTCAATGCCATATCTGTCATCATGCGTACATTTCACATCGAAGAATCTTTTGTGGGCATCCTTTGTGTGGATGAAAGAGACCAACCTTACCAGAAAGTCCCCCACTAACTCATTCTCCATTGTTGGCCAGCTACCATGGGATCCATCTTTAGTATGACATGAATGATGAAAATAAATCTCTAAAAGGAAAGCCATGTGAGAAAAGGATGTGTTGTCGTATTCTAAAACTGCCGATAGAGGTAACGAGTTCAATAACCGCGGGCACGTGTTTGGTATGCCTAACCCCATCTTGCCTATAAAAAAAAATGCACTACTGAAGGTTATTGGCCCTCTAGAGGGTATTTGGTTGGACTATTTAATTAGTCCCATCATCAAATTAAACTACATGCACCATAGGTTATGTGGACACCCTTATGTTCTTTGTTTGTGATACAATGTTTTAAGGAATTGGACCTTGATCTTTTAGTGTTTGTAGTTTAAAGTTATGTTGTGCATTAAAAGTACGATCCATCTTTCGTATGAAACTATGGTTCTACATGCCCAATTTGAGTCAAAAACTTTGACACCAACGGTCAGGTGGACTATATGAACTGAACCCAAGGGCTTCACATGAAAATAATACTACTCATCAATCAAACATGAAACCATGGTTCTTCGAGATTATAGTTACAAGTCCACGCAGGTCTAGATTTGCAATTCTGGTACTAATGACCTTATACTATGAATCAAACACACCCTTGAGTTTCATTCTTCATAAAAAAAAAGTTTTGGGGTGTTTACTCTTTCGAGAAGCTAGAGTAAGATAAGGATCAAGCAAGAGCTTGAGGGTACCTTTATATGAGTGAACTTAAGTATTTCATTTCGCGAGACTGGGAATCTCCATATCCAAAAGGTTTTAGTATGACATGAATACAACAACAACAAGCCTTTTTCCATACTAGACGGGGTCGGCTACATGGATTCTTTGTTTCCACAGATCCCTATCGTGTGCCATGTTAGCAGTACGACATGAATGATGAAAATAAATCTCTAAAAGGAAAGCTATGTGAGAGAAGGATGTGGTCATATTCTAAAACTGCTGCTAGAGGTCAGGAGTTCAATACCCGCAGGCATGTGTTTGGTCTGCCTAACCAATCTTGCTTATCAAACCACATGAACCATAGGTTATGTGGATACATTAGGTGCTTTGTCTATGATACAAGGTTTTAAGGAATTGGACCTTGAGTTTTTAGTGTTTGTAGTTTCAAGTTTTATTGTGCATCAAAAGCATGATCCATCCTTCGCATGAAACTATGGTTCTACATGCCTAATTTGAATAAAAAACTTTGGTACCAATGGTCAGATGGACAATATGAACTTAACCTAAGGGCTTCACACGAAAATGAAACTATGGTTCTTCGAAACTATGGTTACATGTGGGGTGTAGATTTGCAATTCTAGTACTAATGACATGATACCATGAACCAAACACACCCTTGAGTTTCATTCTTATGAATGTAAAGGTATCAATAGTGCCTACAATAAGGACTCACCATGCTCAAATCTCTAAGTGATGCTAAGATAATAGAATATAATTGATACGCACAAACCCTTTTTACTATCCACACACCTTTTTTTTTTACTATGATTTCAATTTTGCGCTTGCTAAAATCCAAAAATTATCCTGATATTCTTGTTCTTTGAAAATCTCTCTCCTTTTTTCCTCCCTTCCTTTCTTTGACCGGTTTTTTTCTTACCGTCGATCGTTCCATACTATTATTATGATGATCCACAACTTGAAACTCAATCTAATACACAATATTGAAAGGAGTAGAGGCTCACTTTGAAGAGGGTTTTAGTGATTTGGTGAAATATTTCGTTAATTTGATGGATTAATTTCCTTTTCAGCAATAATCAAAACGAAAAGAATGAAATCAAGTTTTTGACGAAAGAGACACAACCCTAATGAGAGAGACATGGTTGAGGTGTATCTCCCTCAACTTGATCTATTTTTTTAATATTTTTTTTATTTTTTTATTCTTCTTTTGTTTTTGGTTCTTATTGTTGTTGATGTTCTTTTCTTATTGGTATTGATTTATTTATTATTATTATTTTTTCTTCGATGAGATTCATAAAATGTGCATTATTCAACTGCGAAGAACATAACAATGCTATCGCTGGAGCAAAGAAATCCGATAAGATAGTTAGAATTGGGTGAAAGAGGAGAGACAAATGATGGAATTGGGTGTGAGAGGAGTGAGTATTTATATCATAGGTAATTTTTATAGCTAAAAAAAAGAGTGTGTGGATAATAAAAAAAGTGTGCATATAGTAATACTCTAATAGAAAATTGTTCCTCAACCATCGAGATAAACCTTGGACCTTAAAAAACTTTGGTACCAAGGGTCAGATGGATCATATGAACTGAACCTAAGGGCTTCACACGAAAATGAAATAAAAAAACTATGGTTACATGTGGGGTCTAGATTTGCAACTTTAGTTCTGATGACGTGAACCAAACACACCCATGAGTTTCATTCTTATGAATGTAAAGGTATCAATAGTGCCCACAATAAGTAAGGACTCACCAAGCTTGAATCACTAAGTGATGCTAAGATAACAGAACATATGTACAAACCCTTTTTACTATCCGCACACCTTTTTTTTCTATGATTTCAATGTTGCCCTTGCTAAAATCCAAAAAATTATCTTGATATTTGTGATGTTTGAAGATCTCTCCTTTTTTCCTCCCTTCCCTTCTTTGACAGCTTTTTTCCTTACCGTTGATCGTTCCATACTATTTATTACGATGATACTTGAAACTCAATCCAATACACAATATCAAACAATTCACCATCTCATAGAAAAGAAAGAAAAAAAAGGAGGAAGAAGAAAAAGAAGAGAAAGGAGTAGAGGCTCACTTTGAAGAGGGTTTTAGTGATTTGGTGAAATATTTTGTTAATTTGATGGATTAATTTCCTTTTCAGCAGTAATCAAAATGAAATCAAGTTTTTGACAAAAGAGACAGAACCCTAATGAGAGAGACGTTGTTGAGGTGTATTTGCCTCGTTGGGAACTTCATCTAGTTTTTTTTAATATTTTTATTTTTTTATTCTTCTTTAGTTTTTTGTTCTTATTGTTGTTGATGTTCTTTTCTTGTTACAAGATCGAAAGTGGTCGTTTCCGTTAAACTCGACAAAATAGTTCGTAGGAAAGCAAAAGGTAACAAAACAACAACAGGTACACATCGCACCTCCCAAACACCGTATAAGATGTCAAAGACCAGAGTCAGTAGCTTATTATCAATGCTCCTTACCATAGACGGACGACCGTCGGCGGATCCAAGGCCGAGGAAGATGCTGCAGTTTTATACACGTACATATGCTAGCTGCTAATAACACTAACGGCATGGACTACAATGGGAAGGAGAACAGATAAGCGGCGTTCTTCATTCCGCCTCCTTGAGGACGGCGGAGGGGTGGGTAGCGTTCTTGTCGATGTCGAGGTCTCCGTTGGTGCGGAACCAGGCCTGCAGCTCCAGAACGGAACCCACCGACGAGCCCAGCTTCCCCGCCGAGGCCCCGATTTGGCCAGACTTCTCCGGTGGACCGAACACGCCAGTCTTCGGGTGCGGTGCCCAGTACTTCTCCGGCTGCTCGGAGATCACATCGTCGGGTAGCAGGTTCGGCGCCGGGTGGTCCTCCGGGTTCTTGTCGTAAGCCGATTGCAGGATGTGACTGTCAGAAAACAAAGCAATCATGAATTGAAAGAGAGCAAAAACTACATATCAACAATGTGAAAAAAAGAGAACATGAGGAGGATCTCCGTGTTCATAAGCATCCTTTTGTAGGACTACTCTTTTACCTTTTATCTGAACACGATAAAAAAAAGAAAAAAAAAGAGAAGAAAGAAAGACCAGATCAATGGGTTGACGTCAAATTGGTGAGTTTATACAAGGGTGTTAATTTCAGACACGGTACTTTACCGACACGAACATGACCCAAATTGTTGATGCTATGTACAACCAAAGTGACTCGAACCTTCATTGCAATCCAAAGTTCGCTTAAATTTTCAGCAAAACACAAACATGAGCAAGACCCAAAAAATCAGACAAAATTTGTAGTGTTCAAACGATATTCCGACACAAGGACAATGGAAGGACACGAGCACGACCAGCCGGATTTTGCATAAATTGCTACCAAGATATCATTGGATGGAAATTCCAGACTCAATAATGACACTTCTTCTTCTCAGTCTTCAATTAAAGAATGAATTTTCAGTGCCTTATATCCTCCAATGAGCATTGACTAAAAGGCTTATTAGAAAAAACATATCTTTTAGTCATAAGTTTCAAACTATGCGACTTGATATAATGATAAGACTTATCAGAGAAACATATCTTTTATTCTTCACGAAGTTATAAGTTGGATTCTAACAACAATGTAAATTAAGCTAATCTAAGGTGAAGTAAACCGCAAAGACAGATTTGATTACAAAGCTACCATAAGGTCCATGGATTTAGTCTTATCAAAATATACTTTTGCTTTTTAAATAAGAATCTCAATTAGATATTTAATTGAATGAAATTAATTTTATTCTATATTTTACTTACATAAGTACATATTTGTGAATGCGCACACATATATGCCTATGTGTGTTTATGTAGATTTGAACATAAATGAGCTTAGGCATATACCACTCACTCTCTCTCTGTATATATATATATATATAAACAAAATAACAACCAAGCCTTTGTGTGGTGAACAATATGAATTCTTTAACACCATAGCATAAGATCTTAAGACATCAATAATCTTAAGAAAAAACATTATCATGTTTAATGGTCTATTTTTTAACATTTCTGTAATTTTCTTTTAAAATGTTTAGTATGTGTAATATATATATATATATATATATATATATATATATATATATATATATATATATATCTATCTTACACACACGTATCAGCAGTAAACACTTTAAAAGAAGATGATAGAAATGTTGAAAATTAAAACATTAGATATGATCATGGTTTTTTATGAGATTAGAGAGTGAGCAAGAATAAAGGTAGGTAGCATCTTCTCTCTCTATAGCATGAATATGTATATGTACCTACCTTTATTCATGCTTACTCCTACTTTTGAGGAAATAAGTAATAACAATAGTGTCCTTCAAACACCCTCAAAAGTTTCTAAATAATACTCAGGGTTCATGCCTGTAAAAGTAAATAAATGGTGGGAATGAGTTTATGTTGTCCCAAGTAATAAGCATCTAATTTTCATAAATAAATAAATATATATCACTCGGTGTCACCTCATCCACCACTAAGTGAGTTTATTCGAACGCTTCTTCTTTCTCTGGTTTCCAAATAAGTGGTCTTCTATTGTGAAGATCAAACTCATGAAAAAAAGAGGACCTTTTGGGATGACAAATCCAATAAAAAAATAAGGACAAAAAAGGAACGGGAAACAGGATTAAGAGCTCCAAGGAGAACTTTCATCCGGGATGAAAGGCCAAAATGTAACCTGTTGTCCGGAATGAATTTTAAATTATCCCTGGAGCAACAACTGGCAAGATTTCAAGGGACCACGAGGACCTCAAGGTTTCGCAATTTTCAAGGAAGAATAATTTATTGACTTGCATCTTAAGCAATAACCATCATCAATCATCTATGGTTAAGCTACTCTTTCCGAAGATCAGATGATTATGGAAGGGGATTCTGTAGAGAGTCACAGGGGTATCTTTCGGATCGAATTGAGAATGGAAACGAAGAGAAAACGAAATCGGGGACTTCCGATCGGAAGAGAAGAAGCACCTGTAAAGACAAGTCAAGAAGTAGAAAGGCGGATAAACCACAAAGATCACACCAAGAATTTCAACTTCTGTCTATGAGATGTACAATTGACCAGAAATCGGATAACGACAGCTGAATTAAGAATCGTCTTCCTCTCTTGAAATCCGCTTCAAATCGTGAACGAAGGAAAAAACGCATCGGAGATGATTGTGAAAGAACCGCCTCCATTCGCGTCTTCATTCAGTTTCTAACTAAAAGATCCGGGATGAAGTTCAAAAGAGTGATTTGCAGGAATTTCTTGCCAAGATGACAAAAAGCTACTGAAGTGAACCACTGAGCTAAAAGAGAAAGACATCTACTTCCAGATAGAAACAAAAGATTACTGTTCCTTGACCAAATAATCACTCAAAGAAAAGACTAATACTCACTCTAAATGAACATTAAGAAGCCAGGAACAAATTTGACAGCGAGAAAGCAAAGATCGAACGAGAAAGAGAGGGAGATTCACTACCGAAAAGTCGAGATCTGCGCTAAACTCTTGCGAGTCCCGATGGATCCTCCCTTGCGGAGAGTAATGGCGGCCATACAATGCGAACTGGATCTTTCTTCCTGTTCCTTTTCTCCTTGTGTGTGTGTGTAAGAGAGAGAGAGATGGGTCATCCGAGTCGCATTTTATAGAGGCGGGTGAAACGGAGTCACCTACCCGCGTAACCACCAGCCCGTCGCCGGAGGGAACAAACTTGTCGGCGGTTCCGTCCATCTGCCGGGCGTAAAGATGACACACTAAGACACATTCGAAAAACGTACTGCCGGATCTTGGCCGTTCAATTTAAGATGGACGGTTCAAACTTTGCCAATCGAGTGGTGAATTGGTTTCTCGTATTCCATGGGGCCCACCTAGGGAATCCAACGGCGATGGGCACGATATTTTGTGGACTTGGGGTACGAAACCTTTATGACGCCCGTCGCAGTCCGAAACTCGAGTTTTAGTTAAGTTAGAGAAGATACAACGGCGGACAGGTACCGTTAAGTGTTAGGATTAGACATGTCCAGTTTCGGTTCGTATCGAAATCATAATCAGACCGGATCGGATCGGTTTCGGTTTTTATTTTAAACAGTTTAAAACTAAAAATTATTAAAACTTTAAAACTTTTAAAAATATGAAATTAACGGTTCCAAACTGTTGGTTTTGATTAAGGACGATTTCAGTTCCACTGGAATCGAAACCGAATCGGATAGCCTACGGTTCGGGGTATGATTTTGCCGATTTCAGCTCCAACTTGTCTTGGCCCGATTCAGTTCTTGTTGAAACCACCGGGCTGGTTCAAAAACGGTCAATCGAGAGAATCATCGAAGTTAATTTTCTTTTGTTCCCGAATGAGACAATATGTTTTTAAATGTTTTCCTTATACTGACACAAAACCAGAACTGATGGTTTCAAACTGCTATTTTTCTATTGTTTTAAAAAATATTTTCTTTTAATTTAAATTTTTTAAAATATTTTGTTGCAGGTTCCAAATGGTTTATGACTCAAATAAGAACTGCTCAAGAACCAACGGTTCCAAAACTTTAACCTTTTCTAGGGCAAATGGAACCGGTGGTTTGGAATTGCCACTGGTCACGTCTAGTTCCACCTTTTCTGGAATTGAAACCGAAATGACAATTTGAACCCTCGGTTCTGTCATAATATTATTATTCTTTGGACTTTAATTTTTTTTACTACCTTTAACAATTTGAAACTCAAACACAAACCGGAACAGATGGTTTCAAATTGTAACCAAATCAGCTTGGTTCCAGTTTAGTTTCCATTTTCTAACCAGAACTAAAATCTACCGGATGGATTCCATAGTTTGGAATCGCTGGTTCCGATTTAGCCGAAACTCGCTTCGTATCTAAACTATTATTAAAAGAAGTGATTGGATCTTATCACAAACAGACATTACTCACTCACTCTTGATCATTGTTTTTTTAACATAAAGTATAGTAATATTGTTTTTTAATTTTTAAAAAACTCTAAAATTTTACTAAATTATACTCATACTACCGAAAACAAATGAGTGAAGATTGAAAAAGTATACGAGATCTGAGTTTCCTTATTAAAAGGAGGTTAATGAATAACAAAAAGACAACATTTTAGTTTACACCTTACAATGCTGAAATGTCCGGCCGGTGGTCGGATGGAAGAGTTAGAAGCTGATAGAACCGGCAAGTTTTTTTTTTTTTTTCGAAAGGCAAGTGGGGTTCGGCAGAGCCTAGCAGCTATATTCATATCAAAATATGATATAAGAGTTTGACTCTAACGGTCACTACAAGCCTGCCCAAGCCAATGCCTCCATCATAAGCCTTTCTGAGTTGACATTGAACCGGATCCGATTTTCACCAAATGGGTCAAGTTCATGCTTGTTAGTTTAAATAATTTCTCGCATTTTCTCTATGCTCCAAGCAAGTGGGAGTATAATTAAGTGACAAATCTCCATGGGAGACTCGCCCGGAAGCAATTGGGTTCTTCGTCTTCGTTTGGTGTCAGTATTATGGTCGGCAGTAGCGGATCTAGAAATTTTTGTAGGGTGAGGCAAATGGTATAGTTGTTGCATGCTCTGAATCATAACCGATGATTTAAACCAAAAAATCAAATTATGCTTTGCAATCAAAGGGCATGATGTAGATCAACCCATGACAAATGAAAAGTTTATCAAGTTTGGATTTGGATATGAGTTTGAATGTTGAACCCGGTTTGAGGCTTTAGAGAAGTATTAAGATGTGGGGATTATTATATATGCACACCCTTTTTACTATCGAGACTCATTTTTTTCAAAAGATACTAAAATTATCCCTCTTCACTTTTCCTCTCCTTCAACGTCGATTCAGCATTTCTCTCTCCTCTCTCACCCATCTCTCTTGCCGGATATCTTTATTCTGGCAACCGACATTTCATTTAGCATTGTTGCTTTCTTCGCAGTTGAATATGAATCTCGTAGAAGAAAAGAAAAAAGAAAGAAGAAGACAAAAAATAGAGTAATAACAAAAAAATGAAATCAATAACAAGGGAAAAAAGAACAAGAAGAAGAAGAAAAGGATAACCATGAGACATATAAAATAAAATAAAATAAAAAATAACATTAAGTTCTTGACTAGAAATGCGGCAGAGGTACACTGAACCTTCGACACAAACGGAGACTTTGTCCTGGTTGTTTTTGGGTCCGGTCGCTTATGGTTTGGTTTCGATTTTGGTTTCAAACTGGGTCTGGTTTTTGTTTGATTGTCATTTTATTTGAAAACCAAAGTAAGATTTCAAAACCAAAACTAAAAACTACTTGCAACCAACAGTTCCAAACCACAGGTTTTGGGTTCAGTTCTCCACCAAGTAGAACCAAAACGAAACAGTTGGTACCTAGTTCCCCCGGTTCTAGTCTCGGCCGGTTCTATAGGCAGTTCTTGTCCAGTTTTAAGAGGCCTACGCCCCTTAACTCTCCCATTTATATGATAATGATACATATTTTGTTAGCATATGTTGTTAGTTCATCAACTAACTGTTTGTAATAACTGGAGTCCGTCCAGTTCAAAGAAACCTTTGGACGCTTCCGTTACCTTTTGCGAGGCCTACGCCTCGTAACTCTCGTATTTATACGATAAGGATACGATTCTTTTACCTACCTTTTTTTTATATATTGTTGGCCTATTTAACGTGAGATGTGGTATCATTTAGTTAGATGGTGAGGGGACATGGTGACCTTCAAAGCATGGTTTCAAATACAGGGCAGATGGTTGCAACCATCGAAATAAAACTCTTCAGTAAGAAAAACTTATTTTCCGCTAGTGACAATAACCACATTTATTTTTCCACCAATGTTTGGTTCAATTGGCACCGCACTTATGACCCTCAAGTAAGGACTTAATTTTCAGTATTAAATGGAACTAACTAGCATTGCCATAGTATTAAAAGTGGACTAACCCTACTCTTAAATGCAAAGTACAATGATACTTTTAACTTAAATCTTCATCATTCATCATGCTAATTAAACGATAAATATGTTTGAATATATTTGAAAGGAAATGGGGTTTGAACATTTACCTATATATATATATATATATATATATATATATATATATATATATATATATATATATATATATATATATATATATATATATAAGAATGGTTCATGATCAATTGAGTACGATACTCAATCAAGCGGTTTGTATGGTTCTACCGATTCAACCTCCGATTGCTTTCATCTACCACCTTTTATTACTTCTCTACTCTTAAGAACCACCTTTTGTTCATCAAAACCATCATTGTCATCATCAAAACCGCTTAAAAAGTACATAAAAACACACACACACACACATATATATATATATATAGTTTTTTAAAGTGATTATGATGTTTATAATGACAATTTTGACCAATAAAAGGTGGTTTTGGAGAGTAGAAAAGTAATAGAAGGTGACGAAGGATGACAGTAAGTGGTTGGATTGATGGAACTATGCAAACCCCTCCATTGAATACCATACTCAATTGACGAGGGACCACTCTCCCCCTCTCTCTACATACACACACACACACACACACACACACACACATATATATATAGTTTAAAGTATATGATGAAATGTGATTTAGATCTAGGGTGAGGATTGCCGGCCTAGTGCTGAATTTTCTCTATTTGTCACCATCGTACTTACAGCAGGTTTAATTGCTATTGTAGTTGGTCCATAGCAGTAGTTATTGTGATTAATGCATGTTAGACTTGTACACATCAAACAGGATATTAGTTGTAACAATTGTGTTCTTTTAAGTTTAATCAAATGGTTCCGAACTCAGGGTGTTAGCCACTGACAGGGCCCTTGACTCGCCGTGAGTTCGGCTCAATGGGTTGGCCTTCCATTGTGAAAAAAGAAAAGGTTTCATACATGGATGAATAGGGACGTCGTCAACGTGGACATGTTAGGTTCCTAATAAACCAGAATCCGTTCCAAACCAAAAGTTCCATTTTCCCTGGACCAGTTCCTAGTAAATTGAAATTGATTCCGGTTCCAGTTTTCTTCAAACCTGGAACTAGACTGGGTCAGTTTTGGTTCTAGTTTGAGTCCTAAACTATCTACTGGAAAAATAAAAAAAAATAAATTTTAAAAAAACTCTTAAAATGGGATCCAATGATTTGGAACATAGGTCCAATTTGGCCAGTTCCAGTTCTGGCATGTTCCTGACCCGATTTGGTTTCGGTTAGTTCACCTGGTAGGGGGCTCGACTCACAAGATTCATTGTAAACCAGAGAAAGAAAGAGACAGAGAGAAAGAGACAGAGAGAGATTTGATTACCGATTAGGATATCGGATATTTTGGGTATCCATCTTGTGTATCATATGCCTAGAAGTAGACACGTTCGATTTCAGACCTATCCGATAGTTCCAACCAAAACTGAATCGGGCCAGGAAATGGCTGGAACTAGAACCAGACTCGAAACCAGAGAGGACCTGGTTGTGTTTTGATTTCAATTTCTACAGAACCGGAACCAGCAGGTTAGAAACAGTAGTTCCATAATTTTTTAATATTTTTTAATCAAAATTTCTAATTTTTAATGTTTTCGGGTTCGAGACAATTTAGGACTTAAACCTGAACCGACTGTTCCAAACCAGAATCAGAACCGGCCTGATCCTGTAAGCACTAAAAATATGGTTTTGGATCCTGAATTCAATAATTGGACATATTCAATCTTTGGCATCTCTAGATAAATTTTCATAGAGATGTTCATGGGGAGGGGATCCCTCGCTCCCCTTGGGACCTGCACCGAACAGATGGATATGAGGAATGAAAACGGTGATGGGGATGGGATGAAGAGAGCAAGAAAATCCCCGACGGGAATTGGGGTGGGGATGGGGATAGCATGTCTCTGCTCCACGAACCAAACCTCAACCCTTCCTCTAATTAATAATATAAAGTTGTCCATCTAAAATTAAAATAAATTATAAGAGGAAAAAAAAGGTATTACTTCTTTTTGGAATTGGTGAACTCACCGCCATTCTTCACATTTCATTCGCAACAATATGTTCTAATTTAGATGTATTTTACGTAAATTAGGTTTCATTTCATATATAAAAGTGAGATCAAACTTATATTTGAGCATCTTTCTTTTCTCCAATTAGTCCCCCATTAATAATCTTAAGAATTGGCACGATAACTGGTACACCAGAGGTGCATTGAAGCCGTTATGTTTTAAATTGAATGCCATGCATCATTCACAGTGTAGAGATTACAGCATCATTCTGAATGGTTGGTTATTCATGCACATTACTAAGGACAAGCGAAAATATGAAATTTATTTATATACTGTATCAAAGAAGACTTATCATGTAGGCATGCGCGCATGCATGTGTGTGTAGGGATTGCAATATTGGCCCAACCATGAGGCTCCCACCAAGTTCGATCCAACAGGGGCAGGGATTACCCGGTTTGACTGGATTCCGATACGGGGAACATTTTTTATCCCGTATGGGCTGGTACAGGATAAGAAGAATTTGACCTATATCCAACCTGAACTATATATAAATAGAAAAGTTGGATCCTACTCATGTTTGACATATTCATTTATTGCTTTTAAGTGGTATGATTTTAATTTAAAAAGTTTTAAGAGTTTTGAAAAAGTTATGTGGAATAATATTATTATACTCATACTTATAAAAAGTAACGATTGAGTATAAGTAAACAACATCAATAATAAGAATGATCCAACCATTAAATAAATAAATATATATATATATATATATATATATATATATATATATATATATATATATATATATATATATATATATATATATATCAGAAAACTGGATCCAGTCAGTGGTGGACCAAATCCAATCTCTCTCTCTCTCTCTCTCTCTCTCTATATATATATATATATATATATATATATATATATATATATATATATATGTGTGTGTGTGTGTGTGTGTGTGTGTGTGTGTGTGTGTGTTTTGTGTGTTACCGGTCCTTATTCTCAATTATTTGGATTAGGTTTATGATTTTAATATAAAATACTTTTATTATCAACAAGTTTATTGAGGTTGGAATTGATGTGCGGCCTTGAACCCATCCCTTCATCGACAAGGAAAAAAGAGAAACCTTTAGCCACTCAGTCGGATTACGTGGTGGATTGGGGAACAAAATTGAGGTTCAGGTATGGGGCATATATTGTGATACTCATCCCCAACTCAACCCTTTTGTCATTCCTACGTGTATGTATAAACTTATATATATATATATATATAGAGAGAGAGAGAGAGAGAGCACATAGACATGTCCATCCTTATGTGTGCATGTAAACTCTTATATATATACATGTTCGGTTTCGGGTTGCTTGAAGCTGTAACCGAATGGTGGTGATCAAGGTATTCATCGTGCATCATATTTAATACATTCATGCATTAAATGACATCAGTACTTATGTCAATGTTGACGGATAACTCGAACTCTATCATCCGTGCGGTCACACGAACACATATTGTCTAGTGGAGTATGGTATGAGAAGGTATCAAGCAACTCCCAATTTTCATATATTTAAGGAGTCTTAGTTGCATAATCTTTCACCAACATCTTTATCGTTTGATCTTTCAAATTGACGGTGGAGATTTGAATTAAATGTACTATTATAGTTCATATTTGTATTTTATACACATAAGTGCATTAAATGTCAAGTAATTCAAATCTCTATAAAAAATCAAACCGTAAAAATGTTTGTACAAGATTATGCACTAAAATGCATTGTGCAACTAAGGTGCCCTCCACTCTCTCTCTCTCTCTCTCTTTAGGGGTGTACATTAAAGATTATATTTAAGTCTATTCTTAATTAAATTTATTCTTAATTAAATGCATACAAAGATGACCTTTTTTCTTTTCAATTTGGATCCATGAGACTATATAATTGGCACTCATATTCTTCCATCACAAACAATGGAAAGATGATGAGGATTCCATTTCTTGTTGCTTTGGAGCCTTACGTTGGGGATTAGTCATACCCTTAAGCAGTGTTGGAGGACGTCTAGAGCCACGGCCTGTGACCTGGAACTATGCCCTTTGGTGCAAAGAAATGCGGGCTGTTGGGCCTGCATGCGTCTTTTTTTTGTCCTTTAGAACATGATGACCCATGCAGCGCACCTCAAGGGTGTATTTGATTGACGGTACCAGGCCTTTGGTACTGGAACTACACATTCAAGTTCATCCATGATTCCATGTTTAAATCCTGCTTAAAATTGACATTCGAAACCATCGTTCCGCGTTTGATTTACGCATGACCTTTTGGTGGTGAAACTACAATTTCAAGCCCATCTATGATTCCATGTTTAAATCGTCCTTAGAATTGACATTCGAAATCATCCTTCCCGTTTGATTTGCGCATGACCCTTTTGGTAGTGAAACTACAGTTTCAAGTTCATCTATGATTCCATGTTTAAATCATGCTTAGAATTTTTCGAAACCATCGTTCCGCGTTTGATTTGTGCATGACCTTTTTGCACCAGTAACAAACAATTACCAACGACGGGAGAAGTTCGCTAGATCACCATAACCAATTCCCATGAAAGTGCAAGAGACAGGAATTTCACCGTTTCCCCACACTTCTGTTATATTCAGAAGACTTCTTTGTCTTCTGTTGTTTGAGAGATCTACCATCTGATTTTTCCGATATTGACAAGGACTCCAGGCCAGAGTTCTCCATTTCTCTACCATGGATATCCGAGAGCCCAATAACAAAAAAGAAGAAGAAGAAATGGTTAAAAGTAGAAAGGGCAGTTCACAGCAGGTGATATGTGATGCAGACGCAGAACAGAAAAGAGGGAGAGAAAGAAAGATGGAGCAGAGAGAGGAAAGAAACGTACCTTGGACGGCAACTGGGTGATGGAGAGATAGCGACAAGTGGTGGCAAGGCTTGGAGGCAATGCTTCGCTGAGAGAAATGCACAAGCTTAGCACGAACGGGAGAGAGTGTGTGTGTCGTGTACATTCACGAGAGCTTCTTCCATCGACATCATCCACGAAGAGCTTCATCCCACTTCTTTAACCCATTCCTTGACATGGGTCATATTTTTTTAAGTTAAAACAAGTTCATGAAACTGTCGGGTTTCTCATTTGATTCGTGACGTGGACAATGCCCTAGTTCTTAAAAATGACAAGTCTAATCCACTTTGGTAAAAATAGCAAGTCCGACAAGGTGCACAACCGAGACTTCTTACAACACTAACACAATTGGTTGGGAAGAACTAATAATATAATATTGTAACAAATGTAAACAAGCTCCAATCATAAACAACAACGGTAAATCCAAAATAAGTCATAATCAAACCGTAGAGATTGACTACTTTATCCTCAACTGTCCAATCTTATCCTTATTCATGATAAGGTGAAAAAGCCACAAGCCCAAGTCCAAACCTGGCCCAGTGTGCATGCGCGTGTGGTATAACATGTCCTGTCCAAGTTCTTTAAACTAAGATTCATGAGCTACCAACTATAAAGAAGGACATGTGAGTTTATCACGTCCATCGATATGGGACTAAACTTTTTCTCCTCTTAATCATCTATCGCAAAAGTCCCTCAGATTTTACTTTTTACACTTTAGGATTTTTATTTATATTAATTAAATATATAGAGATGCTAACATGTATTTAATGCACATTCAAAACACATTAAATCCAACACAATTATCTTAAGCTCCTGAAATTGTAGGACCCAAAAATTTCAAGATACTTATAATGTATAATTTTTGAGGTTCAAATTTTCTAACTCTCATATACATAAGATCGTCGCTTTAGGACCCGTTTGCATTGTGGAAAAGCAAGGAATTGGGGAAGTAAAATTGCTAGAATCAATGTTTCTAGAAGTAATTCTAGAAATCAAAATACAATATTTGAAATAATTGTGGAACAAGAACTCTCAGTTCACGAATTATTAGTTCTATGTTTTAATTTCATACATGGGTAAAACTAAACTGGGGAAAACTTCACGTACCCTTTGGTTTATCCATTTAACATGTTGGTCCCTTTGGTTTGAAAAGTTTCTTGGGCGACCCTATAATTGTTATCATTAATCAAATTAGTGATAAATATCTAATTGCTATTACCTTTAATCCGACATGGTACATCAGATGTCACCTCGTTAATTGATTAAAGTGTCACATCACTTATAATATTAACATCACTGATTATGTTAATTGTTACATTAGTTTATATTTGATATTATACTTAAATATTAAACAATATTAAATTTAAATACTAATACATATTAAATTCTTTAATATTTCTAATTGTTACATAATAGATTTAATAGTAGTAAATTTATATTAGAGTTTAATTTAGTAGTTAATAATGATATGACTACTGAACCTCCCTGGAACCAATCCACTACCCCAATACCTCAACCCAAAAGCCAATACATCTCACACACTAAAACCCTAGTCTAAATAGAAAATATCTTAACACTGGCGGTGCGCCACCCTACTACCACCATCCTACCACTATAAGCAGCCAATGGAGTGTAGCTCTCATATGGCCACCCCGTGAACTTTAACATATAGTAGCGAATATCATAGGAATGGACTCCCCATACTTGCTATGTAACGAGGTAAGGCTCAATGCCTCCTAATCATTCTATCAAACACTTGTGCGTAGTTCAACCTCTCTCTCACACACACATACATACACACATGGTGAAGAGTGATAAGCGAATTGAATCATCTGTAAGTCGTTAACCAAGCACTTTCAAACATTTTAATGCTGTGACGGTATGATTTACAAAGCTTCACAATATTGATAGAGGTTGATGATGAACACCATGACACGTATATCAAACTTCCATGAAACATAAAAACAAGCTAACAATGATGAAAGAGATTTTCACCATGTAGTTTATTCATAAGGATTCATTTTAGGAGGTGAAAGAAGTTTTCACCATCGTATTTATCTTTATTCATAGTAGTAAGAGACTACCCACTATAGATGGAAAGGCGGAGGAGGTCTTCACCATCTTGACTTACACACACACAGGTGAAAGAGATTTCACCTTTGCTAATGAAGTCTATATTTCTCCTAATACATGGGTACGAACCTGTGATATTTCAAGAAACCATTAATATTCTTGCTTACTGTATCCATGTGATGCAGGCCCTGCAGGTTAGGTCATGAAGGTGACAAGCTGCGGATCAATGGCATTCGGGATCGGGCGATTCGTCGGATAATCCGGCAGCTTGATAGCTATACCTTTTGCGATCTCCAAGTACTCCCCATACTTGCTGAATGTGTCCTTCTCTATGTTGTCACAACCTATGTTGCTTGGTTGAGTTATTCCGAGTAATTTGGAGATACTATTGTAGTTAGCACCGGATTTTATGAAGTCCCAGTCGCCGGATTTCCAGTCGAATTCATAGACATGGAGGAACCGGTGACCGTATCCGGCTACGAATTCGATCGCATCGGTGACGAACTCCATCTCCTCCACGGGAGAAAAATAGCAGAAGCTCACCCTGGTCCATCCTGGTTTGATTCCATCGCATCCCTGCATCACCACCAAGTAACCATGTTAATTGAGGTCAGCAAGTTATCAAGAATTTGCATATTTCTTATATATAACAGGATAAATCAACAAATTGCTCTTTTTCTAATTCATATAAACGAGAAACCTTCTTTTGTTGGTTGGAACCCGTTGCTGATCAAAACCTAAAATCAACCGACGAATTATAGCCCACGGTTGAATCCGTGAGTTGTGATACATATATATATATATATAACATAACTCCTCTCATGTAAGGGATCACCCTCCCAAGCCCGACTAAAGAAAGAGGGTTGTGTTGGCCTTCGACGGCCAATTTTTATATCATGGATTACACAAACTATGAGCATTGCTTTGGGGTGTTCCCGCCTAGCGATGAGCTGCAAGGCCCAAATACAAAGGGTCACTACATTTTTCCCGAATATAGTAAATCAATTGCAGAGAGGGTTCCCACATTATAGACGGGTGTGGGTAAATAAGTTAATCTCACTACATTTGGACGGCAATGTAGTAAATAAATTAAAGAGAGGGTCTTCGCATTTTCAATATTCACGGATACAGGGGGTAAAGAAGTTAGTCATAGATAATAAGATTCGTATTGGTTTTTCGAATATCGAAACATTGTCCGATAAACAAATGGAGGTAGTAGATACTATGATTCGGAGAAAGATTCATATTCTATGTTTACAAGAGACAAAGTGGGTTGGAGAAAAAGCAAAAGAGATAGAGGATACAAGTTTTAAATTATGGTACTCAGGTAAGGAAAAGGTTTGAAAGGGAGTTGATATTATCATAAATAAAGATTTAAAGAATAGTATAGTATACATACAATGAGATCGTGACCGAATCATGACATTGAAATTAGTTTTAGGAGAAGAGGTTTTGCATATAATTTATGCTTATGCACACTAAGTAGGACTAGAAGATAGTATAAAGATAGATCTTTTGGAAGAGTTAGATAAGGTGATTCAAAGAATTTCATCAAGGGAGATGATTTACTAAGGAGGAAACTTAAATAGACATGTCGGTAAAGAGGCACTAGGATATCAAGGTATTCATGAAAACTTTGGTTTTGGGGATATAAATGAGGAAGGTAGGGAGATTTTAAATTTTGCTATGGCATTCAATCTCTTTATAGTCAATACAATCTTCAAAAAAAGAGATGAATATTTAATTACTTATAAGAGTGGCCTATCACAAACACCAAACACAAATTGATCACTTTATTTGTAAAAAAAAGATAGAGCATGTTGTAAAGATTGTAAGGTAATTCTAGGAGAAAGTTTAACCACCCAACATCGACTTTTAGTTATGGATTT
>JAYKKT010000043.1:3877500-3880000 GCA_036023115.1 Brasenia schreberi
TTATAGAGCATCCATTAGACCTGCCATGTTTTATGGTTCGTGTTGGCAGTTAACCATCAACATGTACAAAAGATATATGTGACAGAAATGATGATGTTGAGATGGATGAGTGGTTAATAAAGAAAAGACTATACATAATGAGGTTATTAGAAATAAATTTTGTGTGGCACCAATAGAGGATAAAATGAGATAATATCGTTTAAGGTGGTTTGGACATATAGAAACAAGATCAAAAGAAGAACTTCTAAGAAAGTATGAAAAACTAGATTTTAAAGATATTAAAAGAGGTTGAGAACGACCACAAATGTATTGGAAAAAAAAAAAAAAGAATGATGAGCTTATTTTGAGTTAACTGCTAATCGATTACTGTACTTGTTTCTGCATTGACTTAAGAAAAGATGCGAATAAGATTACTCCATTATCATACGAGAATAAGATATTGTCGTATAAAAAATACACATACGTATACATAAAATATACAACAATATATGTGTGTGTACACGTGTATGATTGTTTCGGTGTGCGCATGCATACCTCATTCGCCATATAGCCACCAACGAATTGGACGGTGCCACCACCGCTGGTGGAGGGTGGTGAACCCTTCAGGTGGTACAGTGCGTCGCTGATCACGAGGATCCCGGCGCTCCCGGGACCTCCTACAAACTTGTGCGGGCTCAGGAATATTGCATCGTATCCGTCCGTCTCCCCCGAGTTCATCTCTATGTCCACATATGGTCCACTGTCACATTAACCACAAGGAAGAGTAACAAGTCATTAAATTAGAAAGAGTGTTTATTATATGTATAATGTATATATTGATATCATCAGTGATGTCAAAATGTTAGAGTGCTTTGTTGAGTTTGACACTGTATATATAAAAAAAGTAAGTATTTTGTTGATCTAAATACAAGTGCGTCTCACTAAAAAAATATTTTTCGGTTCATTACTGTAAATGTGTATATGTATAAACACAAAAGCACACACAAAGATGTAGAAATACACACATGCGTATATATATACAAATGTATATATATATATATATATATATATATATGTATATAAGTATAGTATGTATCTATTTATATGTTTACTTTTAAGCACGTTCATCTAATCCTCCCTCCATTAAGCAGAACGAGAACTGCATAAAGAGCTGCAACTCTCGTGTCCAGTGTTTGGCTCAAATAGACTTTGGGACTTACGGAAGGTCATGAGTTCGAAACTCGACGTGCAAAAATGGCAGCGGTGTGTGTTAGAATCTAGCTTGCTTTTAACACCAGAAAGGAAGGGGGGAAAAGAGGAAGAAGAAGAAGTCGAAAGCAAAGGGAGCAATCAACCTGGAAGCGAAGTCGAAGCAAGCAAAGGCACCATTGTCATGAAGAAGCCGAGCGATAGCCCTGGTGTCGGTGTAGACGCCAGTGATGTTGCTGCAGGCCGAGAACGTGCCGAGCTTAGGCCTCCCCCTGAACCTCGGCTCCTCGAGAGCCCTCGTCAGCTCCTCGACGTCGATCCCGCCGGACGAATCAAGGCCGATCTCCACCACCTCCGCCAGGCTCTCCCTCCAGCTGAGCAGGTTGGAGTGGTGCTCATAAGGACCCATGAACACCACCCATCTCTCCGACTCCGGCACCACCAACTCCAACACTCTCCCCTTTAATACCGACGGCACGGCCATACAGGTCACCTCCTGCAGCCGCTTGATGGCAGCCGTCGCTCCGGTGCCGCAGAAGATGAGGGCGTCGTGGGGGCCGACTCCCAGGCATTGCTTGATGTAGTGGCTCGCTTCGTGCACCTTCCTGGACGTCAACAACCCGACATGGCTGTCCACTGTGTGCGTGTTCCCTGCAAGCGTGAACCCTTTCACATTTCTTGTTGAAGATTCGTGTCGTCTGCCCGTGTCATATTTCTTTGGTTTAAGATTCGTGTCATCGTTTACATCACATGAATGGCATCACTGACTCGTACCATTTCGGCAGAAGAGATGACCCCAGTGACATGCATTTGAGTACCGGATCACTATACAGCGATATCCTTCATCAAACCATTGCCATCTATGAACGGACGGCTGTGTTTTAGTGTTGGATGTAAAAAATCAAATCACAGCCGTCTGTGCATGTATGATATGCACCCGCACAATGATGAGGTCTTGAGTTCGATACCTGGGTGTGTGAATATATGACAGGTGTACGCTTAACCCCAACTTGCGAAAAGATCAAAAGGAGAGGAAACCCCAAGAACACCATAGATGAAAGGTGCTGTCTTCGGTGTTGATGACAAAATTATAAACCATTACTTTTACAATTTAAGAGTTCTTTTTCTCAAATACAAGGATATATATTTATAGTTTTCTATGACCTTAAAATATACTTATATAATACTTATCATTCACTTTCTATTAATCCTCCACCATCAACAGCTGGTCAATATATATATATATATATATATACTTCGTGATAACAATAATGGTTTTCAATGTCGGATGGTGGATTTCAGTAATAAAAGG